>JAYMFT010281521.1:0-24029 GCA_038088735.1 Panulirus argus | reverse complement strand
AAACATACTACCTATCTCTCCTTTCTTCTCATCTTGGTTACATCCACATACATTCAGACACCCCAGTCTGAGCCTTCGAGGAGGATGAGCACTCCCTGCCTGGCTCCTTCTTCTGTTTCCCTGTTTAGAAATTGAAAATACAAGAAGGGGAGGGTTTCCAGCCCTCCGCTCCCGCCCCTTTTAGTCGCCAAAGTGACATCAACAGCCCTGCTTCACACCCACATGTATATCTTAACTTTCACTCAACTCTCCATCCACTCTTACACATCCATTTCCATGTCTATAGAAGGATTTTATACCATTCAAAAGTTGTCCCCCTACACCATATATCCTTAACAGATCCCATAAAGCATTCCACAAAAAATGCTAAAACATTTTTCCTTATGATTAAAGAGTTAAACATTTCTAGTTTAGGAAAATTGCATTATGTCATGAACCGGCTAATCCTACGTATGCCTTCCCGTATGCAACAGCTTATCATGCTCTCCCCCCATGCTAAAAGTTTTTTCATATTTATGAACAAGTACACAAAAAATATGTTTTGTTATGATTCAACGGATAACAATTCCTATTTCAGGAAAAATTATTCATTTATCAGACTGGCTAAGTATAAGAGAAAAAATTTGAATTTTTCTTCTATCTTAGTTATGAGTGCACAAAAACCACTAAAAATATTTCCTATTTGAGTTGTAAGCTAAGCATTCCTAGTTTAAAAAGAACACATTATTTATGAGAATAGCCAATCCCAATTAGGCAAAACTAGTAAAAAATTAAACAAATATTCTTTCCTTTGAGCATATATAGGCCAGACCATCCAGACACAAAACACACCTTCAAAAGCACAAGAATGTGGAGGCACATAGACATGGACTCATACACAACATACATAAATTTAAGCTAAAAGTTAATATGGAATGTTTAAGAGACAGACACTGACTCAGCATACATAAATTTAAGAAGCTGTATGATAATAAAAAATGTTTAAGAGATGGGAACCCATTAGTGTAAAACTCCCTTCTTATAAAGTACAAACTGGAAATTACAAATAGGTAATTACACACACTGAAAAGTATGGTCTGTAAGGTTCTGGAAAAGAAAATTTTTGAGCAAATGGATGATTTTCTAAATAAGAGACTGCATTGTTTTACTTAAAGGAGGTCTTAGAATTGTACATGATAGACAGCTCTGACTTTCAAAAAAGACAAGACTGAGTGGACTGAGAGAAAATATCTGACACTGTACCGCTGTAAGAAACTTGTAAATGGGGACATAAAGAAATACTTTTATAGCATAAGAGTAGTTGATGAATGGGACAGACTGACTGATGACATGCTTAAATCAGACACATACTTAAATTCAAGACATACTGTGACAGTAGAATGTTCAATGGATGGGTACCCCCAAGTGTAAGACTCCCTCCTTTTACAGTAATTATAAATAATCATAAATTTTCACACACACACACACACAAAGAAGGTCAAGTAAGATAGTACTAGAAAAATCAACAAAGTTGTGTTACAAGGACAGGTTAGAGACTTTAAATTTGCCCAACTTGGTAGAGCAAAAAGTATGGGGTGACCTAAACACAACTTTTAAGTGTTTAAAGAGATTAATGATAAAGAGTGTTAATAGTTCTTTAAGAGATGTAGGAAGAGCACAATACGAATAACATGCAAATAAGCAAGAGACTTGTTTAAATATATATCAATAAGATATCAGGAAGTGCTTTACAGTACGAGTAATGATTGAATGGAAAAAAGTACTCAGGACATGGTACATATATGCATACAGAATACATAAGTTGTAATGATTGTGGAAAATGTTCAAGAGATGGGGCCCTACAAGGGTAAAACTGTATGAAATAGGTTATAGGTAATTACACAGACTTATGTCTATCTTGCCTTTTCTGAAGGTTTATACAAGTACCAAATAAATTTATGAAAACTTTATTAAAAAAAAAATGAAAGGTTTCTCTAATAAAGTAAAAGAAAAGACACATAGAAGGTAATCACTTACCATGTGACCAACTACAGATTTGTGTGGCTTCTCAGAAGAGTTTGCCAGTTTTTATATTATAAAAGGAACAATCCATAGAAGTATATTCAAGAACTTGGTTTCTATGTGCTAATCTACAAATGAATTTACTTCAGTATTTACATTTTATAACCTAACTGTTATTCTTTCTTACATTATGACTTAGTCTACACGAGTTTACTTCACTGCATTCCCTCGCTTTTACATTCTTTTTCTTTCACTATCTATATTGCATTATCTAAATTGTATCAGTGCCTTCTAACAATGAAAATGCTGCATTCTAACAACAAAAATGTATGTAATTCTTATTGCAGGGTTGGAGTGATCACAGGTGGCACTGCATTTCTGCCCATATGGCTTCTAACCTTCTCATTTTCATCTTCTCATCCATGCCATACCCGTCAATCTCACTCTACTCATAAGATGCATCAGCAGAGACAAATCTTCTTCTGCCAATGATGTTTATCTAACTTGTGTGTTGCTTTGAATGGTTTACAAATTCTCAGATATTTTAGTGGGTGGTGGGCTTGTGGGCAAGGCCAAATGCTCTGAGGATTTTACATGCTACTTTCCATTGACACAGTATGTGAAATATAGTTTGTAGGCAACTTCAAAGACTTATCCCTTGTTTGGAAGCCATCTATGATAAGCCTACAGATTATAAAATACCCATGGAATTGAAGTTGTGGCAGAAAAGCACACTGTTAAATTGAGGACAACAGTCAGTACCTTACTACACTTTCTTCAATTGAGAAAAATAGCAAGGAGAGGGTTAATGTTCAGGTTTTGATACCCTAAAGCCTCCTTCACTCCATCCTTCCATCTCATCTGTCCCAACACCTCTTCCTTCCTATAATTCTGATATGTAGATCTTCTTATGTGTCTTTTCTCTGCACCCTCTTCAAATTTCCAAAACATTTCTGCACAGTCTGGTCAGCTCTCTTAATCAGATGCACTTGCTACCAAATCTTGAATCTTAATCTGTCATTCCTTACACAATCATAAACCCTCATACCACATTCCATCCTTAAACATTTAATTTTCAACACATGCACCCTCTTGTCTTCTTTGCATTCAAGGTATATGACTTAAATTCAAAAAATACTGTCAGGACTACTACACCTTCAAACATAACCATCTTTCCCAAACAGGTATTAATCTCTCCCTCCACACCAAACCGTCCAGGATCTTAGCCCCTCTCTTCAGCTTCTGTGGCTCCATCTACTGCCACAGCAACTTCTAGCCACCTGAAGCACTCCACATTCTCCAAGTCATCCTCATTCAAACTTACAAGTATACTCAAATCATCCTGCCTCATCCCCCTGCTGCACCTCATTACCTCAATTTTGTTTACATTTACTCTTAACTTTGTCCTTTCTGGTACTCAAGTTCCTGGAGTCTGCCATCACTGCAAGTCACCTGCAAACAGAAACTGATTCACCTCCCTTCCTCCACTCTTAGCAAACTGTTAACCATTCCTCACTCAGATTAAACAACCACAACATCACAAACCCTTGACAAAGACCCTCCTTCACTGAGACCATTTGCCTCCTCCTGCCTTTGCATTCACCTCCCTCAACACCCTATATATTAAAAGATCAAACAAAAAAGTGACAACACAAACCCTCAACACAGACCCACCTTCTCTGGGAACCACTTGCCTCCTCCCTCCCTATTCCCGAATGTACCTTTGTGTCTTGGTAAAAACTTCTTACTGCATTTAGTAAATATCAGTTTACCCCATATATTTGTAGCACCTCCTGCATGGCCTCTCTGTCTGTCCTATAATGTGCTTTTTACAGATCCATAAATGCCATACACAACTCACTCTTTTTCAAAGTACTTCTCACACACATTCTTTAGAGGAAACACCTTATTCACACATTCTCTACTTCTCATGAAGCCATGCTGCTCCTCCCCAATCACATGGTCCATACATGCCACCAACCCCCCAATCACCAATGTCCTGTAAACCTTACCAGGTATACTCAACAGATAAGATATTAAAACCTGAATAGACCTATTTAACAACCAAATAAAGGCTCAGAGTTGCTGCCATGTTGGGAAAACCCAGGAATCAGTCTACCTGAAACTCCTGATGAAAAGAAAAAAATCTCTTAAGTGCATAAACTAACCTTAACATATGAACTAAAACAAAATCAGAACTTCTGCAAATTATTACAGATGAAGGACCAGAATGATGAGCTCATGATCACCTAACTAGCCTAAATGAAGAGGTAAATCAATATATGTAAGAAAGCAATGTCCTTACAGTTCATAAGCACTTGGCCAACTCATCACACAGCCTCAACATTACACACTAGATCAAGTAACTACATGAACTATGAGCCTTTATGAACAAGCAGTACTTCAACTCAACATTCAACCATAACATTACAGACTTGAGCAAGTACCCATATGAACAAAGGGCCTTATTGGACAAGCATGAGCCTGCCTTATATAAATTACCTAACATACTACACCTTGTGTCAGTTTCAGAAGTCTTCTACCTCTACAGCTCAGCCTGAGACCAAGTTCCCTTGATGCTCCTCTGCTAAATTAGGCTGTTGGTGGACACAGACCATAGGCCTACATAACCAACGCATCCTGACCGGTTTATTACACTATGCAGATATTCATCCAAGCCTGTTTTAAATTTCTCCATTGTAGAGTTCACTGTTTTTTTAATGGCTGTCAGCAATGTATCAAACAATTTTAGGACTTGGATGTTTGGACTGTTTTTCTGAGAGCATCTTTTGATTCTAGTGATAATATTTTAAAGAGTCTTCCATGCATTTTGTGCCAATTGGGAATACATCTTTAGTGTACTTGGGAACTTAAGATTATGATATATCCATCAATTATATGCTCTAGGGAGTACAGCCTCAGTGCTCTGTGACAGGTCTGTGCACACTTTCTAACTGCAATTTCATTTGCTCTAAAAGGTGATGTCAAGAGAGTGGCCTGAACAGCCAGCCATCTCCTTAGAAGAGATAACTATTGCTCTGCTGTGCTTGCTGAAAATTGTTTAAATCATCAGACATTTCTGAAGTGTCTTACATTGCTCTTTTGAAATATGATGGTGTCTGTTTCTGTTCAGTATTCTTTACTCTTTATTTCTCCTCTTTCACAATAACAGCAGAGCTAAAAGAATTATACCATTAAGAGGCATGTTATTTCCAATGGCCCACTGCAGTAACTGGTTCATGTCTGTTTGTCATTTCTTCCTGTTTTCCACAGATGAAATTTCTATACTTATTCTAGTATCACATACAATTCATGATGTTAAACTGTGGCTTGTATTGGCACCTACAGTAATCCCTTGATAACTCAGCAAATATGGGACTGAGGCTTTCCTACTAAGTGGATTTTCCTAGTTATCAATATCACCTTAGCATATTGATAAATACTGACAAAACAGGGATATACTGAAGATGCTAAAAACTGAGTTTAATTACTTACAGACATCCTGGGGTTATTTTGTGCCAGCCACAGAGATGTAGAGAGTGGTGTAGGGTGCATGTGCCAGTGTAGAAGGGCTTGTCACTGGTCACTTTCTATACTTTATTCAAAACATACATGATGCATACAATATCTCTTACCATGAATGTATTTACTATCTCACTGTAGAAGAGGCACTTGTATCAACAAATATGCACTGTAAAACCGCATAAAACTACATAATGCAGAACTTAATAATTAAACTCTTCATACACCATATACATTAAGGCACCAATATCTATGCATTTTGTTCTATGGTCAAGCTCTTAACCTTGGTTCCATTACTGCCAGAGGACTTAGAGGAACATGATAAGCTTGCAATACCAAATAAATTTAACATGAGAGAGTGGAATAATGCAAGAGAAAACGACCATACCCATGGTGAGGGCCAAATGGTAATTGAACACGGCAGGATCTCAAGCTGGGCTGTCAACTTACCTTTTGCAATGCCTTTTGTTTCCCATAAGCTGTTAGAGGAAACAGTACCAAATTAAAGCAATTCATGAGTTACTGAATGCTAAGTTATTCAAGGTTTTCTGTGTCAGATGTGAGAACATGAAAAAGTTGACTCATAAGTGAAATTCCTTGGGGAACAGAGCTTTTGACCCTAGATGAACTGGAAATAGCCTGATTTACAACAGAGTGTTGTGATTTGTTACTTTTAATTATTCATTCAACTTTCTATTATTCCAGTCTTATGCATACTATGTGCTATTACACCATGGTCATATGTACCAAAGGCTTGTGCTAAGTGTGTGTATACCACATCAATACTTTGTTGTTGAACACATCAACGAGTTCATCATAAAGATAAAAAACTGAGAGGAGCATGATCTTTCAGCCCAAAAACTACACTGCTCCGGGTCATCATCATTGTCCAATGCAATGAAGTCATTCAACTTGAATCTTAGGACTCTTAAAAATTTTAATGATGTGCATTGTCAGTGCCACTGGTAAGTAGTTTTGTGGACTGCTTTGCTTCCTCTTCTCTGTAGTAGGGCATGCAAGTTAATTTCAAACTCTTCAGAATTTAACTGAGAAGATGCTTTGTGATTAAGTCAGTGTTTCAACTTCTTAAGAAAGAAAGAGTTCCAGGAAACTTGTTCTGGAGAAGAATACTGGCATGCACTCAATGGTTCCCCTGAAGTCTGTTGGCATAGTGATTAAATCTATTATGTGTTTTGAGTATGATTATTGTTTAAAAAGTCACTTGGGGAATTGAATTTTAAGATGATTTCTGGCCTAATGGACAATGATTTCTATCTATCTGTACCTCTGATGCCTGTCCCAGTTGGAACTCCCTCAAAGAGGTGGCCACAGCAACAGTCTCTATAACTTAAGAACTCCTGTGCTGCTGCTTAGCCTTTAGTGCTTCACCCTTAACAGGCCACTGGCAGAGGGCAAGTCTAGTGCAGTGTTTGCAGAGGCTCCTATCAAATGTTCCTAATGGCTACTATATCTACCTAATGCTCCTACCCATTGTTTCTACCTAATAATCCTGCTTAAATGTCCCTACCTACTACTTTTATCTACTGCTCCTACCATTTTGCTCTTCACAGGAAAATCAAGAGTTATGAAGAATGAGCCACGTGAGATAAGTGTTGTCAAAAGTTACAAATGACATGGATAGATTGTATGTTTGGAGACAGAATGCCAGTAGTCCACATGTTACTGAGGCAAAAAGAAAAGACAGCTACCTGGGTCAGAGAAGTGCAACCTGACAAAGACTAAAGAGCTGGCTCACCAAGCAGATGTCACTAACCCTCCTGATACCCAGGCAGGTAGCACTGGTAATATACCTCCCTGGTCGCTGGCTGCCTACCAACTACTACCTAACACTGATTTATAAATCTTTTTCAGCTTTACACTTATCTCCTCGCCTTAATCGATCCACATGTTCATTTATGTTCTTAGAAGGCTAACCGAAATTGTGGTCCTTAATTTGCACTTTCAATATCAATATCTTTTTTCTACCACACCGATGGCTCTTTCTTCTTTTTCTTGGGATTTGTATGATATTTTGAATGAGTGAGTTAGTTAGGTCTTCCATTTCACTTGATAGTGTTCTTCATTTTCTGGGTGACAAGGTCTTTTCAATTAATATGCATCTTGTTTCCACCTTTTATAAAGAGACAGTTTTTCTCATTCTTGTCCAGACCTCCTGCACTTTTTTCTTAATGGTATAACTTTTTTACTTGTTTTGGGTGCTTCTGCTGTCAAACAGACATACACAGGTCCATCTCACACCCTCCAGTCATCTTGGTTGGACACACATTCCCACTGAATAAAACACAACCATTCTTGGCATCATATATGACATTCACTGCCAACACCAGTAACATAAACACAAAAGCAATATGCAAACTAAATGCCCTGAGAACACTTACTGGCACCAGATTTTGACAAAAAAAGAACTCTGCAACACCTAATACAAACATTTCATTTGCTCCACTTTGATCTATGCCTCACCTGCCTGGTGTTCCACCCTCTTCAGCAAATATAACAGACCTGCAAAGCAACTATAAACTCAACTCCTGTACAATGAAACAAAGATCCTCTCAATACAGATCCACCTCAACATGCTCAACACCCAATTCTATGCTTTGGTACTACACTCTTCCCACCCAAACCCGTTGATAACTAACCATCAACCCCCAAGTAGAATTAAAAAGCTTACCCTGTCACACACTTCAGTAACCTCTACTCACAGCTCCCCCCTACATTCAACAAATATACAGACAAAACACATATCACTGAAATAACCCAACCAGCACTAAGCAATCAAACTCCCAACTCAGTCTTACACTCCAACCCACTGTTTACTTTTTCCATTTTGTGTAGTCTCAAAATTTATCGTGTTTAATTCAACTCCATGGTGGCGTGTATTCTACTGTGATGGTTTAGTATCAATACTTGTCTGTACTTGTATTAGGTTAAGAAATAAGTACAGTGTACTGTGTTTAAAATAGTGATTTCACATATAAAGTTCACATTATTTGTGAAAAACCAATTCAGTGTATCTCTTTTGTAATTAGTTGTACTGTCTTCTAAGAGAAAACCTGTAAGAGTGTAAATGATGATGGTCAAAGGTGAATCCTCATGGTGGTACTTTAGGGAATTTAATGGTGATGAATTTCTTATCAAGCAAGTGCTCTCTCAGATGCTCATAAAGATTTGCCTTTAACTGATACTCGAAAAAATCATTTGTAACATTCACAGATCATGAAAAGACAGAATAAAGTGGATTGTAACACCCTGTGAGAGGTATTAAAAACCGATGAGAAATGATGGAAGTTTCTGGATGCAACAGAATCATTCTAAAAAATCAGTATGCAAGTGTAAAAAGCAAATAGTAAACAAAGCAAAGTTTTGAATGAGACAACCAAGGTAGTGATGTGTGATGTCAATCTTAATTTTCAATACAAATACGGATGTGGCAGAATGAAAGACGAGAGTAAGAACAAGCAAAGAGGGAGCTAAGCATAAGTTGGGCAGTAAGACCAAGTAATTGGTGAAAGCTTGCCTGTGGACACAATATTAATGGAGATGAATTAACAGAAACTGTTGGTGGTGAATGAATTCTACACAAAGTTTTAAGAAGCAAACTGAAGACGAAAACTGGAAGTGCTAGGACACAGTTTATGAAAAAAAAGAAGAATGACACAACAAACTATGCAAAGCTATAAGGAATAAACAAAAATAGTAAGCTCAACTGCAAGGTCAGGATGGATGGTAAACAACTGTAGGAGATTTGACGATTTATATATCTGGGTTCAGTGCCTTGAAAACATGGTACAATGGAAGAGGAAGTAAGGAGACAGCTTCATCCAAGGGATAATGTAACTGGATCCCTAGGGAGAATTATGAAAGGGAAAATGTGCCATGGATGGAAATTGAAAAAAGGTCTGAGGAACAACACCGTTCTACCAGCCTTAACCTATGGAAATGAAACATGGACATGGATTGAAGCTGATGGTTCCAGATTTCAGACTGCTGAAACGAGTTTTTTGAGGGGTGCAAGCAGTGTTCAGCAAATGGGATAGAGTAGGTAAAGATGAAGTGTACACGAGATGTCTGAGAAAGGAGAGAAAATGGGTTGTGGTGTCAAAAAGTGGGTTAAAAGAAGTACCTTAACTGGTTCAGTCATGTGGAGAGGATGCATGTTGATAGGTTTAAGTTGATAAAGAAAATGTACAGAAATGAGAAAAAAAGGAATGAGAGTAAGGGGAAGATAGCCAGCACCTTTACAGGGGAAGTGGTTATATAATGGGAAGAGAAGCCATAAAGGTAAGAAGGGACAGGGTTTACAAGGGAGGTGTGAGAAGGGGATAGAGTTTACTTGGGAGGTGTGTCTAGATAGGGCAATCAAGATACTTCTCTTGTGCCCCTAGGAGGAGCTCCCAGGAGGAATCAGGCATTAGATACACAGACAGAAAGGCAAACAGATGTACCAAAGAAGCACTTGCACATCATGATATTTCTACAAAGATTAGAAAACCCAGCACCAGATTCTAGCTTCATTCTGTTGTTACAGCAATGCCAAAACATAGTTACAGATACCAACCTGTTGTGTCCCAGGTGCTGAAACATTGACAATCCCTGCAGCCTGCTTCAACACAAGGTAGCTAATTATCCCGTTACGAAGAACATTCTGGTTTTGAGTCAAGTCAAAGGAATCTCGACCATGTGGTACTGCCAACAGAACGCAGTGTTCAGCTTCCATCTGTGCAAAAGCAAATCATAATTACAGTTTTTTTTTTAAAGGCTCCAGCCACGGACAAACGTCCACATCAAGGCTGGGTCTTAATTGAAATATAGAGAGAATTATGAAACAGAAAGAGAAGTCCTTCATCAAGAACAATGAGTTAAAATACACTTTCATAAAAATAAAAGCAAGAAGTGTTCAGGTTCCATCTGTGCAAAAGCAAATCATAATTATATATCCGTAATCCTTCCTCAAAAACAATGAAATACATCAAAATACACTTATGTATATACATAACACTACTACCCAGTGAAACTATACTGTTAAAATTTTCTACACTGCACTCAGTTGCTAAATATTTGATCTGAGAAATATTAAAACTGCAACTAGTGTTCTAGCAAGTGCTCTAGTAACCACTATGCATGAGAGATGTGTTTCTGGAAACAAGCATGTACAGTGCATATCAAGCCTAGGAAATAAAAATATGTTCCTAACATATCCCAAAGTCCCACACATTTCATTAACACAACAGAAAAAAGTGTACACCATAATTTTTTCAGAAACAATTTACATAAGGAGCATACAGACAAATCACATTTAAGCTTAGATGTATCTGTTTCTGACTTATTCAGATCACATTAATTAGTTTTTGTCTCTTTCTAAATATCTGGAGTGCTTGACTATGCCAGTGTTCTCAGTTTCCTCCGCATTCATAACTGTAACCTAATCATGTAAGATTTAGGGAGGCAGCAGACTTGCCAAAGGGCCATCTCGTGATTCAAAGTTTGTCTTGAATGTAAGAATGACCTCTGGTTTTTTCATGGGTGTCACAGTGCAATATAATCTAGAACATGCACTCGTCAGTGGTAAAAATAAGGTATTAAAAGATCAAACTATGTGAATGCAACTTTTAACTGTATCAAAATCTGGTAGATAAGTGTTTTTCAACAATGGTTCAGTGTTCTAGCTCTGAACAAAACAAGGCTTAAGGGTAAGGATGAAGAATAGTATGGGAATGTCTTAGAGGTAAAATTTGAGGCTAGCATGAAGGTGAGAGCTAAGGAAGTGAGCTCCACTTCTGCTCCAGCATGAGTTGTAGGAATGAGTCAGTGTAAGGAAGTGAGCTCCAGAATGATGTGGGTAAAAATGAAAGTGGATTATGAGAGATAGGTGATAATCAGTGCTTATGCATCTTGCTATGAGAAGAATGATGAAGAAAGCAGCTGTGTGAGTGTGTCAGCAGCTTTGATGTGAGATACTGAGTATTGATGATGGGTGATTTAAATGCAAAAGTGAGCTGTGGCTGTTGAGGGTACATTTGAGGATGACACAGTACGTATTCAGTAGAGTAATCCCTTGATTTAACGTACCCAATATAACGGATTTCGGATTTAACTGACTGGGCAAATAATAATACATTAATTAAAATTTTTTTTAAAAACTGAAAAATCTCAAATGCTTCACCATGCACATTTCATATCACACTTGGTTTTGGTAGCATGGGGTATACTCGCTTTGTTTCGGTGTCAGTCTGCCTCAAGCTATCGTTCGGTCAGGTTGTATACAGAGAATTGTATCTTTATTTACTTAATAATTTTGCAATCCTTACAATTCAAAATGGCATAAAGTGATAGATGAGTTAAAAGAAAGAGTGTGAAATGTATATTGTATTACTGTATATTGTATCAAAAAATGGTTACATTCAATTAACGGACTTTTGGCATTAATGGACACCCATTCTCCTCTATTAGTCCATTAAATAGAGGGATTACTGTATGAAGAACGGAAATGGTGAGCACCTTGTAGTGCTGTGTGCTGAAAAAGGACTGGCAATTGGGAAAACCGGTTTAAAAATTGGGACATAAGTAAATGCGAGTGAGTTGGAAAGATGGTCAGAAGACGTTACTGGGTAACGTTTTCGTTTTAAATGATGGGCATGCAAAAGTGACACTTCTGGAAGTGAATGTGGCTGGTGGGACATATAAATATTACTTGGAGGCAAGGTTGAAGATATGTTGGGGGTTTATAAAAAAAAGATGAAATGATAAGGGTGACAAGAGTGTAGTGAAAGTAAGTGAGCTTCTGTTAAAAAATATAAGAAGAAACTGAGTATAGAATGGCAAAAGGAGGGAGGAAATGAAGCTATGAGAGTTGGTAAGGAATGGGAGGTATTCTGGGAAGCAATGTTCACATGTGCTAGAGAAGTGTGTGGCATGTGGAAGGTGAGAGGTGGCCAGGTAAGAAAGGATAGTTTGTGGAGGGATGACAAAGTTACTAGTGAAAGAGAAAAAGAGAAGTATGTGGGCATGGAGAGTGTGGGGGACTGGTTGGTGTATAAGAACAAGAGAGAGTGACAAGGTCAACATGAAGATGCAAGGGCTGAAAACAAAGGTAAATGAGAGCTGGGTGAGTGAGTATCAGTAAACTTCTTGGAGAATAAAAAAATGTTTTGGAAGGAGATTGACAGTGTATGAAAAGTTAAAGAACAAATGGGAATATTGGTGAAGGAGGCAAATGGGGAAGAAGTAACATGCAATGACTAGGTGAAGAGATGGAGTGAGTATTATGAAGGACTGCTGAGTATGTTTGATGATAAGGTGGCAGATGCATGGGGTTTGGGTCAAAGAGGTATTGAGAGTCATAGTAAGTGGTTTGGAGAAGAGAGAAGAGCTGGTGAAAGCCTTGTGAAAGATGAAATGTGAAAAAGCAGCTGGAGTGGATGGTACTGCAATTAAATCTAAGAAGGGGGACGAGTGAGTTGCTTATTGGTAAGTTAAGATTTTCAATGTGTGTATGGATCATGGGTAATGATCATGATGAGGTGCCTGAGGGTGAATGTTTACTGCCACGGTATAAAGGTGAGGGGAACAAAGTTGAGTGTTTGCATTATGAAGGTAAAAGTTTATTGACTGTAACTGGTGAGTTGTATGGAAGAGTTGTGATTGAGAGGGTGGTTTCAGGAATAATAGAGGATATGTGGATTAGGTGTTTGCTTTGAAGATATTGGATGAAAAATACTTGGAAAAGTAGAACAATTTGTAAGTGGCTTTATGAATCTGGAGAAAGTATAAGGAGGGTCGATACAAATGCTTTGTTTGAGGTGTTATGAATATATGGTATGGGAGAAAAGCTATTAGAAGCAGTGGAGCTTTTATCAAGAGAATAGGTTATGTCTGTAAGTAGGTAGAGAGGTAGGTGAATGGCTCCAGGTGAAGGTGGGTCTATAGCAGAAGTGTAGTGTCACCATGGTTAATAATTTGTTTATGTATGGGGCGGTGAAGGAGGTAAATTCAAGGGTCCTGGAGAGAAGGGCAGGTATGCAGTCTATTGAAGTGCAGGGGCTTTGTGAGTTATTTGTTGATTGCTGGTATATCCAAGTGAGAAACTGCAGGACTTGGTGCGTGAGTTTGGGAGAGTTAATGAAAGGAGAAAGTTGAGAGTAAATGTGAATAAAACCAAGGTTATTTGTTTTAGCAGTGTTAAGAGACAGGTTAGTTGAGGTGTGAGTCCGAAATGAAAAAACTTGGAGGAAGTGAAGTGTTTTAGATTCCTGTGGGAGAAAAGGTTCTGGGAGCACTGAATAATGTGTGGAAAAAGAGGTCAATATCTAGGAGGTTGAAAATGGATAAGTCTGAAGGTAAAGTAGTCTCAATGGTGTTGTATGGACGCAAGACAAGGGTTATAGAAAATGTATGGAAAAGGGTGAATGTGATGGAAATTAAATGCTTCAGGACATTATGTGGGTAAAAAGAAAGGTGTAGCAACAGAAGTATTTCTGAGAGAGCAGTTTTCTTCCCTGAGTCAATGACATGGCACGGGAATATATCTGGCCACAATCAAGCCTATCTTGAGCAAAAGAAAACAAAGAAAAGAAAAAAAAATTGAAATTAGTCATAGCTCTGCAAGTGTTTGAAAACCTGACTCTTAAAGGAAGAAAGGTTATATGAAAATGAAAAGACAAAAGAAGGAAGAGAATTCTACAGCTTAGTTGTTCGAGGGAAGAAGGATGCATCATAATTGCCAATCCTGAAGTGGCCAGTCCCCACACAGAAGATTTGGTAAGTAGCAGCCAAATGCATGACATCTTGGGGGTGGGGACACATGCACACAGTTCATGAGAACAATGCCCAAAATAATACCTATACAATAGAGAGAGAGAGTGGCAACATTGCAGGGTACAGAAAGAGAAGGCTGAAAAGAGGCAAATATAACTCCTATATGTGTGTGAAACACCTGCTCACAAGAAAAAAAATTATGGCACCTATACATTTCCAGTTTTTGGGAAGCAGACCTTGTAAGGTTGATTATGTAGGGTTTATATGACATAGTGGAGGATATGGCCATGTCAAACATGTTTATATTATACAAGGTTGAACTGTGGTGTTATGAAACTGAACAGAGAGGAAATGATTCTTAGAAAGTGATATAGGGAAAAACTGCATTTCAGCACTACCAAATTTGCAAGTACAGCTTTCCCAATCTGAAATACTGCACAAGTCCCACTTGAGAGAAGAAATATAATTAGTTAAAGAAAACTAGAATTATAGGAAGAGAGAAAGAGAGAAGGGGGGAGGGCAGTGAGCTAAAATATGTACAGTAGTATCATCAGCATAAGAGTGAGAGGATTTAAAAGTAGATGAGGGAAGATCATTTATTAAGAGGAGAAACAGAGTAAGTGATAGAACAGAACCCTGAAGAACAACAAAACTAATAGGATAAGCAAGGTAAGTTGCTCCATCAATGACTACAGCAATAGAATGGCCAGAAAGGGAACTATGCATTAGAGAGCACTGAGAATCAGTGAAACCAAAGGAAGGGAGCTTAGACCACAAAGACTCATACTACACCCTGACATATGTTTTGAAGATGTCAAGGGTTATACCAGAAGTTTCATTAAAATCATATGGATGTAAAGAGAGAAGAGCTTTGTGGCAGGAAGTCAAATAGTTGAAGAGGTATACACTCGCACCAAAAAGTCTCTGCCCCCCAGGGTCCTATGTATTTGGAAATGATCACACATTAGAGATGTGGAGCAACTCGGTATGGTTGGTACATCTAACTGCGAGCTGCATCCCATAAAGACATGATAACTGCACTATACAATTTATTTGTCATAGCATAGAATGAGGTTGGATAGAATATTACATCATACATGCAACCAGTGATGATTTGCTACAACGGTGTTCTCAAATTAATTGTAAGAAATACAATGACTTGCAATGTAAGGGGTGAGTTGCCAAATAGGACTATAATGCATAATTTGCTGAGCTGGGGTGACATTGGACCAGTCTTGAAAAAATATGAACCTGCCGAATCGGATAGTCTGTTAGTTTGCAATGCAAGTAACTTCGAATGACTTACTTTGTCATATGATTATACAAAGACAGTGATCTACTTCATATCCATGTCACCTACACCTGATATGGTGAGGTGACAGACAGACAACACCCTAAGCAGATGGGGCTATCAGATGCCATCCATAACATTCCCTTTACTTCCACCACTACCATATATGCCCAACTTCAGGTCCACTGTGCCACTCAAATAGTTGGAAACAGGCTTTACATTGATGACCTACATGGTCATATACCTGCAAGGAAACCTGTGCTAACTGAACACAACAAGGAGAGTCGTATGGTGTATGCACAAGAATATATGGACAGACCACCTAGTTTCTGGGAGAATGTCATCTTCTGCGACGAGACGTTTTCCACAGATGATGACATTGTGCCACAAGTCTGGTGTAAAATAAACACAAGGTAAATATTTTCTCTCTCTCTCTCTCTCCCTCCAGTATATGCATTCGCATAAATCATAGCAAATTATATCAAATGTAGAAAGAAAGTTATATACCAATCCTACAACTTTCACAATACATTGCTCGCATTGTAACATTATTAAACATGTCCAATGGTTTACAGCAACAGGATATAGAAACGTGTTACATATTTTGTTTAACACTGGTAGTGAAACGTTTTTCGGTATCATGCCTAAAACTGTCACTTCCCAACCAAAACTATACACAATTACATCGATATATAGCAGTGAATGTCTGGTGGCCAACTGGGAACTCCTCATACAGCAGCATTATTTTAGAAACATTGTTATATGTGGTGATGCCATGTTGTGTTCACTAACAACTAACCTAAATATGTGCAAATGTCTAATGAGAACACCTTCATTCGAATTCTTTTTAACAGATATGATGTGGAACATGTATGAGATAGTGGCAGAAGTTGGCAGAGTGAGCATTGGATTATTTGGGTGGATCCTCCAGGTGGTGTGGGGGAACTTGCTGATGTTGGTGTTGGATGGTTCACGAGGGACAAGTATGTGGATATTTTGGAGGACATCTTTCTCCCATTGGTGAGAGCAATGTTGTTCCATGATGCAACACCGTTTCACTCGGTACAGGATAACAGCCCCATACACACATCATGTCATAAGAAGGTGGTTTCAGGAGCATCCAGAAATAATGCTTCTTCCACACTCTCCAAAATTGCCCAACCTGAACCCAAAAGAACAGGTTTGGTATGCAATGACAAAGATATGCAGGCATGATCCAGTCATCCACTGTAGTGGAGCAGCTGTGGTAAAAAGGGCATTGATGGCTTGGGAACAACTTAGAAGCCCAGACGGACAGGTGTTGACACAGAAACTGGTGGCTCCTATGCCCCAGAGATTAAATAGTATCCTTGGTGTGGGGGTGTCTATACTAAATACTGATAGCCAAAAACTCCATAACCTATAATGTTGTTTTTATTTCCTACAATGTATGAACAACTGTGTTAACATCACCCATATGACAATCAAGTGGTGTTTCTAGTGAATGCATATCCAACGCAATTGTGATACAAAACCTATGGCATTATCGTCGTGGTCGACAGCTCATATAGATGACGGACGTCTCTCTCTCTCTCTTTCCCCCCTCCCCACACACACACACCTGTTCATACCAGCTGCCTTTATTCCATATTTCTCCCAAACAATCTCGAAGGTATTACACATCCTTCAATAGTATTACAGCACATTGCACTCACAATCAGCAGTAACAGTGTGATCCAGCTGTTCCAATAAATTCATATTTCATAGTAACATCTCAAAGCCAATGCTAGCAGGACCTAGGTTATTACAAACCAATGCTGATATTAGCCCATTTTGGAATCATATATTAATACAGTTTTAACATTACACTATTATCATTACAGTTTTGTTACCACCCACAGCTACTGTAAGAGCAATATCATATTTTCTTTCTAACCTCACCATGTTGTGCACTAATTATTACCTGGCAACTACCGTTTGTCCATGTCGTCTGGCAGTACATGGCTGCATGCTTAAAGTATTTGGTGTGTCATGTGGTAAATAAGTTTTGCCTGAACAATGTCAGCGGCAGTTATACCCATTGAATGACTGTCATTCATATGTTTATCTCTATATTAACATAATCATATCACTCTCCTGTCAATGATGCACAGTGATTCACACTCAATCCAAATGCCAGAAATGAGTAACTGTACTAACTGGCAACTGTCACCGAGGATAGCAGGCCTACCAACACACACAAGGCATCACACATAGTGATCAGAATTGTTTGTCTATTGTTTCATATTGTATCAATGAGAAAAGGGACTGGGGCTTTATGGTGCAAGTGTACATAGTTGGAGGAATTACCAAAGGAGGGGGGGAAACACAAAAGCAAAGTAATAAAATACAGAGAGAGACTTTGAGCCACATGGCATCAAAGGTAGGAGACCCAAGATCCACGAGGTGAGCAATTGGCATTTTTGTACTACAGCAGGAATTAACTCCAATACTGGAGGGGAAATGATATAAGAGATTATAGTTGGAGATCTGATAGTGAAAAGGAAAAGCAGCCTTGGGCAGGATGATTTCAAAGAAATGTAAAAGATAAGGGGAAGAGATGGTCTAACTTATATACTCTCCTAGGCTAACTACAAAACTTGACCCCTTTGCCCTACATTATAATGTTGGTTCACTTTCCCTCTTTTATAGGTATTACTTCAGTTTTTGCTTCCAAGAACTGGCTGCTTGTATGCCCCCACCACTAGCTAGACCACACAATACGCATATTTGGCAAGCTGCTGCGTCACTTGATTACAGTGTGGCCATTGGCAATTCAAGGGTAGACCATTTTGATGTGGCCATTGGCAAATCAAGGGTAGACCATTTTGATAACTGTTTCTATCCCTATCCCTTGAAGCTTTGAAACTCTCTACCTTCCCATGTCTTTCCCAATAACTATGACCTAGCACATTTCAATTGACAGGTCTTTCACTTCCTCCAAAATCTGTAAATACTTTCCCTTGTCTCTTCTTTGTCCCTTTCATAACCCACTCTATATTTCAGTTAAGGCCCAGTCTTGATGTGAACTTACGCCTGTGACTGGGGTGGGGGGAGGAGGGGAGCTGATAGTGTTCAAATCAGGTAAGATTAGAATCAAGACCACAAATATTGTAGAAATATATATAAAAAGAGCTAGGTCTAAGACCTGTAGCTAATGAAGTTGGGTGGGTCCCAGTCATATGAAGGCAGTCAAGTGGGCCCTGGGATCTTTCCAATCCATCTCAACCATTAGTGCCACTTTAAATCAGCACCAGAGTTCTGTAATAGTTTTACTGGAAAAAAGGGTGATAAAAATAGTGTGTGGGATTGGAGCTGGATGTCAGAAACCAACATGTGATTGGGGCTGGGAAAAAATGACAGCAATCTGGGACTGAAAGGGGAATAACAATATGTTTTAGGAGGAAGTTAACAGTGAGAAAAACAAAAGAACAAATAGGAATACCAGTGAAGAAGGCAGATGGTAAAGTGGTTTCTGACAGAAATGAAGTGAAGATGTGATATGGAGTTAATATTTTGAAGGGGTGTTAAATGTATTTCATGACAGGGTGGCATATATGGGATTCTTTGCAAGTGGAGGTACACAAAGTGAGAGTCTTGGCAAATGAAAAGGGATGGTGAAAGCCTTGCATGTGATGAAGTGCAACTGTGGATAGGAATGAAGTTGAATTTCATACAAAGGGGTGACTGTTGAAGATTGGTTAGTTGGGATAGGGTAGAAATAATACTAACCACGTATTCCCTGCATGTCATAAAAGGTAACTAAAAAGGGTGGGAGGAAGGGGGCTGGAAAACCCTACTTCTTGGAATTCAATTTCTATAAGGCTGGAAAAGAAGAGGGGGGCCAAGAGAGGAGTGCTCATCCTCCTTGATGGTTAAGGCTCGGTTGTCTGAA
This sequence comes from Panulirus argus, assembly GCA_038088735.1. Taxonomy (NCBI): domain Eukaryota; kingdom Metazoa; phylum Arthropoda; class Malacostraca; order Decapoda; family Palinuridae; genus Panulirus; species Panulirus argus. The sequence goes on along the minus strand of JAYMFT010281521.1, from coordinate 4,530 downwards.
TGTGTAGAAGTAACCAAGATGAGAAGAATGGAGAGATAAGCAATAAGTTTGATGAAAGGAACCTGGATGTTCTAGTTCTGAGTGAAACAAAGTTCAAGGGGAAAGAAGAAGAATTGTTTGGGAATGTCTTAGGGTAAAGTCAGGAGTTAGTGTTAAGGGCACAAGCTAAAGCTGGAGTAGCACCTTTGCTGAAGTAATCAAGGAAAGTCTGAAAGAGTGTAAGGAAGAGAGCTCCAGACTGATGTGAGTAAAAATTGTGGATTAAGGGAGATGGGTGATTATTAGTTCTTAAGCAGCTGGCCACAGGAAGGGTGATAAAGGAAAACAAGTATTTTGGGAGTAGCTAGTGACTGTCAGCAGTTTTGAAGCAAGAGAATTAGTATTGGTGATGGGTGACTTAAATGTGAAAGTGAGTAATGTGGTAGTTGAGGGGCATAGGATATTCAGTAAGTTGAATGGCTATGGTGAACAGCTCATGGAGCTGTGCTTAAAAATGATGGCTGGTAATATCTAGTATAAAAAGACAGTCATACATAAGTATACATGGGTGAGTAGGAAAGATGGTACACATGCATTATTGGATTATGTAGTAAATGTTGAGAGTGCAAAAGAAAGACTCTTGGATATGAATGTGCTGGTCAAAATTTCTCGAGGATTTTGGAAAAGAGGAAATGATACTGTATGAGTGAGAAGAGGGTAATGAAAGTAGGTCATTTGTTAAAGAGACTTTTGTGTAGAAATACTAGGAAAGATTGAGAATATAATGAAAAAAGGTGACAATAAACAAAGACAGGGAAATGGGTGAAGAATGGGAGGTACTTAAGGATACAGTGCTGGCATGTGCAAGTTACCTGTATGGAATGTAGAAGCTAGGGGGTGGGCAGATGACAAACTGTAGTGAGTATTGGGATGATGAAGTAAAGATGCTAATGAAAGTGAAAACTGAGATATATGGGAGGCACTTAAAGGGAAGGAGTGCAAATTATTGTGCAATGTATAAAAGAAAGCAGCAAGTACGAGTAAGGTGCAGGGGTTGAAAAAGAGAGCAAATGACAGTTGGGTGAGGGAGTATCAACAAAATTCAAGGAAAATATGATGTTTTGGAAGGATGTTAACATTGTAACAAAAACAAAGGAACAAATGGGTACATTAGTGAAGGGGCAAATGGAAAAGTGGTAGCAGGCAGTGATGGGCTGACAAGGAGATAGAGTGAGTACTTTGAAGGATTCCTGAATGTTTTTGTTGATAAGGTGGCAGATGCAGGTGGTATGGGCTGGGAAGGTATGTGAAGTGAGACAGTTATGGCAAATATCTTGGTGAAAAGTGGAGAGGAGTTGAAAGCCTTACGTAAGATGAAATGTGGCAGATCAGCTAGAGTGGATGAAAATGTAGATGAATTTCTTATGAAAAGGGGTGACTGTGCTATTGATTGATTAGTTAGGATTTCCAATGCATGTATAGATTATAGTGAGGTACATGAGTATTGGTGGAATGTATGTATAGTGCCACCATATAAAAGTTGGAAGGACAAAAGCGAGTGTTCAAATTACAGAGGGATAAATTTGTTGAAAGTGAAGGGTAAGTTATATTGAAGAATTGTGATTAACAGGGTGGTGGAATGCATGGAGCATCAGACCAAGGAGAAAAAATGTGGTTTCAGGAGTGGCAGAGGACATGTGGATCAGGTCTTTTCTTTTAAAATTGAGTGAGAAATACTTAGAGAAACAGTAAACAGTAGGATTTGTACGTGAAATTTATGGATCTGAAGAAAGTACAAGATAAGGCTGACAGAGATGCTTTGTGGAAGGAGTTACACATATATGGTGCAGGAGGAAAGTTATTAGAAACAGTGAGAAGTTTTTATCAAGAGAGTAAGACATCTGTGTGAGTAAGTAGATATCAGGTGAAAGGTACCATGAGAACATAAGTCAGCAGCAGGGGTGTGTGTGGAGAGAGAGAGAGAGAGAGAGAGAGAGAGAGAGAGAGAGAGAGTGTGGGTGTGTGTGTGTGTAAGCATCTGGGAAAGAGGGGAAGTTATGCAGTTTGTAGTGGGTATGTGACCTGGAAAAAAGAATCAGCTGTTGTTTGCTGATGAGACAACACAGGTGGCAGATTTGAGTAAGAAACTGTAGAAGTTGGTGTCTGAGTTAATAAGGGTGTATGAGGGGAGAAGTTGAGATTATATGTGATTATAGGTTTAGCAATTCAAAGAGACAAGTTAGATGGGATATGAGTCTGAATGGGGAAAACCTGAGGAATTACAGTGTTTCAGATATCTAAGAGTGGATATGGCAGAGAATATAACCAAGGAAGCAAAGGCATGGACCATATATAAGAATGTATGGAAGAGAGTGAATGCATTGAAAATGAAATCTTATAGGGAAAATATGTGGTAAAGAGGGTTGCTAGAGTAAGTAATGACAAGGTAAGAGAGAGATATGGTAATAAGAAGGGTGTGGTTAAAAAAAGCTGAAATGGTTAAGCTGAAATGGTTTGGACATATTAACAGAATGAGTGAGGAAAGACTGACTAAACAGATAAATGTGTCAGAAGTGGAGAGGACAAGCAGAACGGTGATACCAAAGTGGAGATGGAAGCATGGAGTTTAAAAGATTTCGTGTACTCAGAGCCTGTACATGCAGGAGGATAAAAAGTGTGTATGACATAGAATGAATTGGAGTGATGTAGTGTACAGAAGATGTGCTCTCAAGTGACTCAACCAGGACTTATGAAGCAGCCAAAGGAAGCCAAGGAAAGGTCCTTGGGGCCTGATTATGGATCGGGGACTGTTTTCAGTGCATTACACATGACAGCTAGAGAATGGACATTAGCAATTGTAGCCTTTTCTTCCTCTGTTCCTGGCACTACTTCACTAACATGGGGAACAGTACACAAATATAAAAAGAAAGAAAAGAAGTAAGGCTTATGGTGAAATGCCTGAGGACTAATGGAATGCCTGTACAGTGCCAATGTATAAAGATTAAGGGAACAACAGTGAATGCTCTGGTTAAGGAGATTTAAGTTTGTTGAGTGCTCCTGGCAAGTTGTAAGGAAGAGTGGCGACTGAGATGAGCTTCAGATTGATGAAGAAACAACGTGGTTTTTGGAATGGCAGGGATGTGTGGATCGGGCATTTGCTTTCATACAATGTATGTGAGGACTTACTGGACTCTGCCTGCTTGAGGTTACACCACAAGTGAAAAGTCACCTTTGGTGAGGTTGCATCATTTGGAGTACAGTCTTACCAAAGTAATCTTCATTCCATAGCAATTCACATTGCCCTTACTAGAACTAGTGCAGCTGTGGACTGCAAAAACCACTGGAAAGGGATTCTGGGTATCACCAGGACTCTCAGAAAAACTGGTCCTTAGGTAATCATAAGTAATATAAACATGTGCAAGAAAAACAGAGAAATAGAAGGAATGGTATGTGGCTTTTATGGATTTGGAAAAGGCACATGACAAGGATGACAGAGCTGATCTGTGGAAGGTGTTATGAACATATGGTGTAGGAAAAAAGGTGATAGAAGCAATGAAGATTTTTAATCAAGAGAGATAGGTGTGAGTGAACTTGCAGGAAAAATAAACAAAGAAACTCCAAGCTTTCAACTGTATTTCAAGCCATTTCCAAGGATACAGAATCAACATGAACAAGACAACATACATAAAACTAGACTTCTCCACAGCTGAGGAAACAACGAACAGTTCATCTGAGAAAAATGGAAAGGTTGACCTGAATGGCAAAGTGACTCGTCCCTTTATCTGGTAGAGGAAATCTGGTTAGCTACTGCTTTCTTAATTTGGCCACATTTCAACAGATTTCATAAAGATTATTTTATTAACATAATTTATTACATTTGATCACTGTTTCCCACATCAGTGAGGAAGCGCCAGGAAACAGACGAAGAAAGACTCATCCACTCATATACACACCAATATACATACATGCATAATACATACATATACATACCAATACAGATATACATACATACACATACATATGCATACACACATGTACATATTCATAATTGCTTGCCTCCATCCATTCCTGACGCCACCCCACCCCAAAGGAAATAGCATTGCCACCCTCTGCACCAGCGAGGTAGCACCAGAAAACAGACGAAAAAGGCCACATTTGCTTACACTGTCTCTAGTTGTCATGTGTAATGCACCATAACCACAGCTCCCTATCCACATCCTGGCCCCACAGACCTTTCCATGGATTACCCCAGACATTTCACATGCCCTGGTTCAGTCCACTGACAGCACATCGACCCCAGTACACCACATCGTTCCATTTCACTCTATTCCATGCAAGCCTTTCACCCCCCTGCATGTTCAGGCCCCAACCGCTCAAAATCCCTTTCTCTCCATCCTTTCACCTCCAATTTGATCTTCTTGTTCCCTCCACCTCTGACACATATATCCTCTTTATCAACCTTTCACATTCATTTGTTCCATATGTCCAAACCATTTCAACACACCCTCTTCTGCTCTATCAACCACACTCTTTTTATTACCACACATCTCT
>JAYMFT010281510.1:0-10484 GCA_038088735.1 Panulirus argus | reverse complement strand
TTTTCTCTCTCTCTCTCTCTCTCTCTCTCTTCCTTCCATCCATACTTGATCGCCGTTTCCCGTGTTAGAGAGGCAGCACCAAGAAAGACGAAATAGGGCCACATCCGCTCACACTCATTCTCTAGCTGTCATGTGTAATGCACCGAAACCACAGCTCCCTATCCACACCCGTGCCCCACAGACCTTTCCATGGTTTACCCCGGACGCTTCACATACCCTGGTTCAGTCCACTGACAGCACGTCTACCCCCGCATACCGCATCGTTCCAATTCTCTTTCTCTCTGTCGGCAGGGCGTCCGGCCACCTCGGCCGCTGCTCGGAGGGTTATAAGACACAGCCACTTGCACTTACGGCCGAATGCAGTCCCAAGGTCTGGTGTGGTGGTGAGTGCGTGGACACACACACACACACACTCTCACGGCGGCCTTGACATCTCTCTCCTTGCTGAGAGGGAGGGAGGGAGGGAGGGTGAGGGAGGGAGGGAGGGAGAGAGGGAGGGTAAGGGAGGGAGTGAGGGAGGGAGGGAGAGTCTAACGATTTTAGCGAGTCACTTCCGACCTGTTAAGTCCATCTGTTTTATGTGCACTTCGAGTCCCTCTCTTCACCCATACAGAAACTTTACCCCCATGAACACGACGGCACGACCCTTGAGCACGACGGAACAGCCCTTAAGTAAGACCCCACGGCCCTTAGGTACGACCCCAACGACCCTTGGGTGAGATGGTCAGACCCTCTGAGTTCACCCTTAAAGGATCAGGCCAAAGGTCACGACATCTCAACTAAGGACAGTAACTACGTAGTCAAGGGTCGTACTCGAGGGTCGTTCGTGCCGTTGTGCTCAAGGGTCGTACCGTCGTCCTCAACGGTCGTTCGTGTTGTCGTGTCGTCGTGCTAACAGCTTCCCTGATGGACTGTTGCCACAAACTGCCGCTCTGGGCCACCGGTGTAAACTGCCGTTCCCCCCAGACCTGCTGTGAGTTATGGCTCACGAAGGGCGGGTCGGACTGGCTGGTGAGTATTGTTGGCGGGATGTGTTGGGGCGCCGGGCAAACTGTCGCGCCGCGCGCCGGGTCCTCAGGCCAAACCCGTCGCACTACTGGGTCTCCAGAGCAAAACTGTCGCACCGCTGTGTCCTCGGGGCAACCTGTCGCGCGGTGGGTCTTCGGACCAACCTGTCGCGCAGCCGGATCCTCAGGCCAACCTGTCGCACCACCGGGTCCTCGGGGCAACCTGTCGCGCAGCCGAGTCCTCAAGCCAAAACTGTCGCACCGCTGGGTCCTTAGTTCAACCTGTCACACTGGGTCTTCAAGCCAACCTGTCGCAACGGTTCCTCGGGGCAACCTGTCGCGCAGCCGGTTCCTCGGACCAACCTGTCACACCGCTGGGTCCTCTGTCTAACCTGTCGCACCGCGTCCTCGAGCCAAACCTATCCCACCGGGTCCTCGGGCCAACCTGTCGCGCCGTTGGGTCCTCAGCCCTTCCTATCACACCGGGTAAATAAAAGACTTGCTGCTTTAGTGGGAAATGCCCAGCTGTCACCTGTAACATGCGCACTCCCCTCACTTGCTGTCCTGAGGCTCGCAAGGCATCCAGACATAGCCAACGATAGGTGACAGAATACATAATTTTTCGTAATATTTGTAATCAATATACCAAACTGTACCATCGAAATACAGAATACATGAGAAGAGGCATACTTTTTCTTCGTGTCTTGTCTGATCCAAACTGACCTTTTTGTGGAATTACAGCAATAGGAAGGATCTGGAATCTATGTAACTGAGATCTATAATAATTTAACGCAACACACGATAAAGAAATGTCACTTAATGGTCGAATCGTATAACGTCACTAACGTCACATCGCGTGACGCACGCTGGGTCGTGGGTGAAGGGACGACACAGGGAGAACACAGTTAGAGCCTTTTCCCCTCCGACCACCACCTCACCTTTCTGGCTAATCTCTTTTTGTTACCCTTTCTGGACACAAAAGAAAAAAATTGTCGGGGAGAAGAAGAGTCTGTTGCCAGCTAGGGTGCTTCAAGCCAGCGGCAGGAGGAGGAGGAGGAGGAAGAGGAGGAGAAGGAAGAAGAGGAGGAGGACAAGAGGAGGAAGAAGAGGAGGAGGAGGAAACTCAAAGAGTTCCAGCAGGCAGGCGTCCAGGCGAACTGACAAGAAATTCGGAAGTACCGGACCCATTTTTTATCGCCAGAGTTTCCCCAGCCACGAGGGAGGGTACTCTCCTGTGTCCACTGCTGACGGAGGGAGAGTGCATAGCCGTATGTGTCCTGCTGTGAAAGAGGGTTAACGCCACAGTCCTCTGTGCCCGTTGGTGACTGAGGGTTTGCGCCACAGATTGTTGAGCGCTTGGTCAAGGTAGCAGCGACCAGTGGAGGACTCAAGGGAGACGAGGAGCTTCCTGACGCGTTCGGGACTTCGATGCCGTGGCGCGTTGGTCCTCCGCTAGATTTGTGGGCCAAGGTCTTACGGGCATCAGGTCCCTGGCGACCTACCAGCCAATCCCGCTTACGATTCGACAACTTTATTTCTCCAACCTGTCGCTCCGAATCCTCGGGCCAACCTATCACACTGGGCCATCGGGGCCAACCTGTCGCACTGGGTCCTCGGGGCCAACCTGGTACAGGACGGGAACCAAAGAGACGAACAACAGCTGACGAAGAGAACGATTCATTGGGAGTCAATCGTGACTGCTTATTACCAACGCTACACGGAGTAACTGAATACATTTAAGGAGTAGCCAGGAGGTGGAGTCAGGACGGTCTCAGATGTGTCGGGGCAGAAGGGCCATGTTTTAGGCGTCCTTCCCATCATGGTCTCCCACTTTGCACTCACTTGAGGGGATGCTGCGTCAGCAACACCTTTTATTTTCTCTTTAACTAAACGGGAAGAAAAAAAAAATTCTGTATGGTGAATGGAGCCTCTGTTACTGAGGGGAGAGTCAAAGGCAACCGAGCCGAGAGCGGGAGGGGGAGGAGGAGGAGGAGGACACAGACTAGGCGGCAGCATAAAAGCTGATAGCCAGTGAGTCTTGCTTCATCAGCTCCTCATACAGAGCGTCGGCAGGCGTGTGTGTGTGTGTGTGTGTGTGGGGCCAGGGGACAATGCATGACTCCATCCGTCGACATCATGAACGATCAAACGATTTCCCAAGGAAATAGTCCAGAATACATGGCTTAAAATCTCTCTTTCTTTCCCTTAAAATCCTTAATTCAGACGGCAACTGCTGGCAACAAGTGGTGGGTGGTGTCTTTTCTTTAATGGCCAGAATTAAACTCGAACTCTCCCTTCACTCAGAAACGGTAAGAATTCATTCGCGCGCCAAATGGCCTCTGGCCTAGACGTATCGACCGCTGCCAGACGCGCGTCGCCCGCACTGGAAAGTTGACGACGACAACGACCAGACCTCAAGTTGTCGCTGGAGGGAGCGCGCGCGGCGGCTGAAGTCTTATGAATGGAGCGGACGTCGGCGAGGGAGGGAGGGAGGGAGGGAGAAAGCGGTGGGTAGGTTGGGCGCGGGCGCCACAGACGGGGCAAATCACTCGCTGTCAATTTGTCAGACAGCGACGACCAGACGCTCCCGCGGCTTCTAATTCCAGTCACTCGACCTTCAGACGCACGGCATTGCCTGGTTTTGTTGGATTTACTTAGAAACCCACAAAAACCTGAAGGGAACTCGACCTGTTCCTTCCTTGTATGCGCACCTGGGGAGGAACTGGGACTTTAGCCTCCGACGAAGTCTCGGAAGGAGATGATTATTAAGGTCGTGGTGCACACACACGCGCCATCCCGAAGGCGTGTGTGCAGGGTCGGGTGGATGGTTTTGTTTGGGGGTGTTTAAGTCCATCAACTCCCCAGGGTCACTGAAGGCCCTCAGCTTCATGTTACTTGGACCAACCCCCGGAGGAAATCTCCCCTAACCTTCTTCAGGTGCTGTAGGTTAGTCTAAAAGACCACATCCACTTTCTCATTATGGCCCATTCTTGCAAGACCCCTGGGGAACCGAGCCAAAGATGGTTGAGGAGGGAGGGTTTATCCACTAAACAAAATCTCCCCATTGCCAAAAGAAATCGACCAGTTGTACACAAACACCTTTATAAAGGAACTGCATCACCCAATCTGGCTGGACCGAACTTATTGTAAGTGTGGAAACGCACAGTCTCCGGGCAACTCGATTAAACGTAAATCCTCAGCGTCTGACCAAACGCATTTCTTCCTGAACCTCAGTAAATGCAGGGAATCTTTTCCTCCCCCGGCTCGTCCCTGCCTGCACCCACATCCCTTGAGTAACTAACTAACCTCCCCAGATGCGTCACGCGGGGTGACGGCGGCCACTAACGACCCAGGTGGTTCGCAAGGTGCCTGAGATATATGAGTGTAGGGTAGAGTCTTTGATGCTACGCACCGTCCACACGACGCTCAGGAAATTCATTATATACCGCTAGACGACAGACCATACGAGCCACGTACCGTGTTCATGTTCTGACGTTTCCTAGTACCACTTCTTTCCACCGACTGTGCTGCCACTAGAATCACCCCATCGTAAGTAAGGACAAAAAGGACCTTCTCCTCTCCAATATAAATCAGGAGCGTTCGCCATGCGGGAGTGAGCTAGCCAGCCAAACCAACCCCACTGGCCTCCCTCCTCACTATCATCATTAGTGGCCGCCCGAGACCTGCCGACACCGTGTTTACGTGTGACGTCACGCCGAGGGGTGGTGGTCTGACGTCATAGCCCAAGGCCAGGGTGAAAATAGCAAACCCAGCGACCGCTCTCTCTCTCTCTCTCTCTCTCTCTTTCTCTGTTTTCCCCTCACTCCCACACCCCCCACCCCCACCACTCCCACACAGACGTGCGGCTCTGTGATCATTCTCCAGGGGGAGGAGGAAGAGGAGGAAGAGGAGGAAGAGGAGGAGGAGGAGGGGCGCCTGCTGCTGCTGCGTCCCTTAATTCACTGGTAAACAAACTCCCGTAGGACCAGGACAATTTTCCAGCAAAAAGAGGCACCGAGAGAGGCGTATGAGAAGGTGGGGTGGCTGCCCATCAATGGGAAGGCACATTAGCTTTAAGAGAAGGAGGAGGGAAAGGCTGTCTCAGACTCCCCTGTGTTTGGACGCAAGCACGCCACACACACACACACACACACGAGGGTAATATACTCCTTCCCTCCCCCGCACAGCAACATAATAGGTAATTAAACACATACACCGAGTCATTTGGTGGGGAGGGGGTTCTTTTTACCCGTGTAGCGAGCAGTAATCAGTCAGACGGTCAGTCAAGTCAGTCAGGGAGAGGTCGAGAGCCAACTGGGCCAGAGGGGAGGGGAGGGGAGGGGAAGGGGGGGGGGGTAGGTAGGGAGTAAAGACTGGGCCATATCCCTAAGCATAATCAGTCCTCGCCCACTCCTGTGTTTAGCTAGCTTCATGCACCCCGGGCCGCCACCCAAACAAAGCCCAGTCCCCCCTGGGCTCATGTCCCGAGCCTGATTAATATGGCCAGGGCGTCTCCCTCTCTCAACATAGCCAGCCCTCCATGACTCCTGTGTTGTTGGGCCAGCTTCATACACACGGACCGTCCTCCAACATAGCCATCCCTCCTAGGACCCTGTGTTGAGCCAGATTTATATATGCGGGCCGTCCTCCCCAACACAGCCGGCCCATCTCGACTCCTGTGTTGTTAAGCAAGCCTCACATACACCCGAGCCGTCTCCCCTCTCAACACAGCCAGCCCACCCCACATACCCTGCTCCACTGACCTAATAACACGAACGGTTTATAGCGGGTCCTCGCTCCTGACGGGGCAGGAGGAGGAGGAGGAGGAGGACCTCCTCCTCTCTGGAATTACCACAACAGAGCCTCCGGGTCTCAGTGGACGACCCTCGCGCCGTCAGGAGTGGCTCCCCCAAGTCTTGGTGGCCAACAGCTCCTTCTCTCGGTACGACTCGCGAGATATGGGATTTTTTTTTCTTTTCTTTCGTGATGTACAGTACTGGTTGTGTGACCATTGCAGTGATCATTATCATTATCATTGCTAATATTGTTATTACTATTATCATTACTATTATTATAATTATCATTATTATTGCTATTACTGTTATCATTATCATCATTACTATTATCATAATCATTATTATTATTACTATCATTAATATAATCAGGATTATCAAGGTTATTATAACTATAACTATTATTATTATCATTATTATTATTATTATTATTATTATTATCATACAACCCCAAAATCCCTTTTGTGGGCCTCCTGCAGCATCGAGGTTGCCTTGCACTCCACGCAGGAGCAGGGAATCGATAGACTCTTCCGGAGAGAGAGAGAAGGTCCTTGACGGGACTGCACTGCTTCCCGACCCTTGCTGAGTGATTACAGCCTCACCGAGGGCGACTGACCTCTCGCAACACCAGCAACACCGCTTCTGCAGCTACGTACACACTGGGTTGCACGTGTCCCGTGTCTTCTCCCGTTTACCTAGTGATGCGGGGGGAAGATTCACACACACACACACACAAAAAAAAAAAAGGCTTGATTTTTTACCATTTGCTGTTGTCTGTTCCCCCGTTGGAGCGGGACAGGGGGGGGAGGGGTCGGGGGTAGGGGGGGAGCTTCGAGGGCGCCACTCGGTAAATTTACGCCCCCTGTGACGGAAGTAGCTGGATGGAGGGGGAGAGGGTAGGGGGTGGGTGGGAGGGGGGAGAGAGAGAGAGAGAGATCTTGGCTTCTTCAGTGTCCTCCTGTAGCTGCCGAAGGTGATGAAGTGTGTGGCTGTGGTGGATAGGTCGATGGTGACGGTGGTGGTGAGGGACGCCCTGGCAGAGGTGCAGAGAGAGAGAGAGAGAGAGAGAGAGAGAAAGAGACGAGGATGTGACGCGCGGGCGTCGGGGGGAGGCGGACGGCCGCCAGGCGTCACCGGAGATGAAGCGAGCGAGGCACACGAGTCATATACAGTGTGGCCGGCCCCCAGCCCCTCCCCACACACACACACACAGAACCCTAAGGGCATCTTCCAAGAGGGTCCTCCTCCTCCTCCTCCTCCTGGCACTCAGCTCCTGCAGGATTCTTCTCGCAGTGGGGATAAACAGAGTGGCAAATCCACCCCCCCCCCCGTCCAGGGTACTGGACATGACGTCACGCGCCCCCCCCTCCCCTCTAAGCCATCCTGAGGGGGCAAGAGCTTCCTAGACTTACGACATCACTTCAAAGGGCGCGAGTGGCGCCTGCAGGGTACTTGGCGCATCACCTGGAAATGGAGACGGCTTATGGAAATTGACAGAGAGAGAGAGAGAGAGAGAGAGAGAGACGGACGGATTAAACTGACTCCCTCACTTTTCATGTTTCTCTTCAGTCAGTCTGGATCACTCCCGCTGGCTTAGAAATGTCTTACGAGGGAAAGGAAAAAGAGAGCGTGGATCTTATGCCACACACGACCATAGCAGAGAGAGAGAGAGAGAGAAAGTGTACGTGCGTGTCTTTGTGTGTGTGAGAGAGAGTGTGTGTGTGTGTGTACGTGCGCGCGTCTGTGTGTGTGTGTGTGTGTGAGAGAGAGAGTGTGAGAGAGGGTCGTCACACCCTCAGCATCCTGATCGTTTCTATATAAGAGTTCACCCTTTGAGACAGCGTGGAATGGGAAAAAATACAGAGAGGCCAGGAGCCAGCGACGTTGGCCCAGTCCACCGGACAATATTTACCGGGTGTTGGGGCCCCAGGAGTGGGGATGAGGGGGTGGAGGAGGCGGGAGGGTAGGGGGGTTAGACTTCCTTGCCTATGACGCAATATCCTGGATGATTAGCGGGAAGAGTCCGGGGGAGTGAGGGGAAGACGTGCGAGGTCCGGCGGGAGGAGGAATCTCCGAGTGTGCTCTTCCCCCAGCAGGAGGGTGATGCGAGGGGAGGCCGATCCCCACAGCCAACCTGACGAGCGAGGAAGGTGGTCGGGCACGGGGGCTTGCCTGTTGGCTACACACACACACACACACACACACTCTGGCAGGTAGCGCCCCACAGCGCCTTCTGCAGGAGGAGCAAGCTGGGCACATCCCAGCCTCTACATCATCCAGTCTCCATGGAGGGCGCATCGCCACGGGCAAGCCTCCACACCCCCAGACGGCTCAGTCACGAAGCTCTACTCTCTACACTGACGATAATAAACAACAACTAATTATATCACTGTTGTTATTCAGCGACGCTAACGGGAGCTACTCCACACGCGCCCGTATTGCGAACTGACTCTAGACGCCAGCGGTCGGTCACTCGTGCCATGTCAGCCAGAGTGAGGGGTAAAATAGTGAGGTTTTCTCTTGTGATTTTGGCTTTCGTGAAGCTGACATGAACACGGCAAAAGAAGTATCTTCCCGGATGGGTCACGGTGAGTTACGAAATGATCAATACGACTCGTGTTCTCTCTCTTGGTGGGGTCAGTAGCCGGAAATGTGAGACAAATTACGGCAGCGCCGGTCTATAGTTATTTCCATCGAAATATGAAATGAAAACAACATTTGTCATGGCAAATGACATGAAATGTTGCTATTAATCGATATTTTACAATATCGAGAAAGCAGAATCCTTCGTCCGTGGCGTAAAATCATTTCAGACAGAGCGTGGCAAGATACTCTTTTTTTAATTTTACAGTGTGTATTCGACGTGAACGCTTATTGTCCCCAACTAAACTATTCACCACTTGCCGGAGACCCTCTGGGCTGCTGACAATTCTTTGGGCGAGGTCTGAAACTACGTCTCTCGCCACGGCTTCTACCACAAACGTTTTGGAACACTGCTGGTGACATGGGGAGTAGATACGTCTGTCTCCCGTGCCCGCCACCGCCTCAAGCAGGCTCTGTCTGAACTCCCCCATCAGCACCGCCAGCAGTGACAACTGCGACAGAGACGCAGTTGCTTCATCGATCACCGGAATTTCCAATCAACGTTATTATGTTCTTAATAACTCCCATTAAGCTAAGTATCCCCCCCCCCCTACTCATCTCTATCAAAGACTCACTCAAAGTCGATAAAATGTATACATCTAGATAATGATCTCTATTACGTTCTCTCTCAGTATGCTATTGCCTCCCCTTCCATGGCATATTGATCGGGATCCAGTCTGATCTCTCCCCTGGTACAGTAAGATTGTTTGGCAGCCTCAGCATTCTTTTAAATACGCGGCTTTAAAGAGAATCTTTAATGGCGCGAAAATCTCTGAAAAATATGTGGCGGCTTCATTTTCTCTAATCATAGCGGTGTGTAGGAAATACTGTCATTTCTAAGAAATTCCTAGGGCAACTCGCCTATATGACACATTTTCAGTTCATTCTTATTCATTTCTCGAGAATTCTTCCGGTGCGTCAAGAGATCATGTTGCCTTCCCATTCTCCCTCCAGAATGGCTGCTCCCAGGCAGTTCTCATTCGCTTCGTTTATTCATCTTTTATAAAGGATATCTGAAGGTTTGTTCGAATGGCTGGCTGGCGGATAACGTAGAATTATCAGAGCAAAATTCCTTAGAGAACTATAAAAATGTTTGTTCACTCTTAACCGCTTATCTTTTTATTCTATAACTAGACTCTGGAAACATGGGGGTGTCTCTCAGTTATTGGAAACACTAACGACGGAAAATTCCCAAGCCTGCCCTCGAAAATGTAACACACGCATGTAGTAGAGATGGTCACCTTTTTCTAGCGAGGTGGAAGAGTAAACAAAGCGGGTATTAATTTTGGGAGGCGTCGGTAGAAAATACAGACGCATTGTGCAAAGAAAACGGGGACAATATATAGATGGCTGCCCCAGGAAATCATAAAACAAAGAATTCGGATTTTTTTTTCTTTTTTTGGCAAAGAAAAGACGATAACAAAAAAAAATATAATGCCATATTTTTGTACGAGACTTTTTAGTTTTGTAGTATAACAAAGCGGCGGGAGAAAGCGTTGCCTGCGTTAGCCTGCGACATAGCTACGTCTAAACTTCTTGTAGTAGTAGTAGTAGTGGCTGGCTCATAATCTCCCTGAAGCTGTTATCTCCTGAACGCATTAAAGAGAGTGTACTGTAAGTAGATATCTAAGTTCCCTGGTCAGTCATATTCTCTCTTTTTCTTACGCTATTTTTAAAAAGCACATTCGGGAGACCGTTGAGACGGAGAGAACGGGAAAAACAACACACGACATGAAGCGTTTATTTTCTCGTTTGAAATCGTTATCATTCCCTCGCATCCTGTCACAATTGTCTTTTTTTTTTCTCTCTAAATTGTAGAAAACGCAAATTTTTTTAGGTGCCTCCTCTACGTATGACGTGAATCTCACTGCATTACATGTTGAACTATAATATGTCTTTTCCTCATATATTCTATATTCTATATATATATATATATATATATATATATATATATATATTTTTTTTTTATGGGGATAGGGGTGTAAGAATACTTCCCCCGTATTCCCTGCGTGTCGTAGAAGGCGACTAAAAGGGGCGGGAG
>JAYMFT010281499.1:0-10484 GCA_038088735.1 Panulirus argus | reverse complement strand
GGACAATGGACTCCATTTCCAGACAAGGAGGCCACTGGACTCCGTGTCCAGACAAGGAGGCCAGTGGACTCCGTGTCTGGACAAGGCAGCCAGTGGACTTCGTGTCCATACAAGGAGGCCATTAGACTCCGTGTCCAGACATGGAGGTCAGTGGACTTCGTGTCCAGACAAGGAGGCCAGTGGACTCCGTGTCCAGACAAGGAAACCAGTGGACTCCATGTCCAGAGAAAGAAGCTAATGGACTCCTTTTCCAGACAAGGAGGCCAGCAGACTCCATTTCCAGACAAGAAGACCATTGGACTCCGTGTCCAGAGAAGGAGGCCTTTGGACTCCGTGCCCAGACAAGGAGGCTAGTGGACTCCCTGTTCAGAAAAGAAGGCCAATGGAATCTCTGTCCAGACAAGGAGGCTATTGGACTCCGTGTCCAGGCAAAGCGGCCAGTGGACTCCGTGTCCAGACAAGGAGGCCAGTGGACTTAGTGTTCAGACAAGGAGGCCAATGGACTCCGTGTCCAGAAAATCAAGTACGTGCACTCCGTGTCTAAACATGGAGTTCAGTGGACCCCATGTCCAGACAAGGGGGCCAGTGGACTACGTGTCAAGAAACGGAAGCAAGTGGACTCCGTCTCCACACAAGGAGGACAGCGGAATCAGTGTCCACACAATGAGGCCAGTGGACTCCATGACCAAAAGAGGAGGCCAGTGGATTCCGTGTCCAGACAAAGAAGCCAATGGACTCAGTGTCCAAACAAGAAGACCAGTGAACTCCGTGTCCAGACAAGGAGGCCAGTGGCCTCCGTGTCCAGGAAAGGAGGCCAGTGGACTCCGTGTCCAGTCAAGTAGGCCAGTGGACTCAGTGTCCGGACAAGGAGGCCGGTTTACTCTCTGTCCAGACAAAGAGGGTAGTGGACTCCGTGTCGGGACAAGTAGGCTAGTGGAGTCTGAGTCAAGACAAGGAGGCCAGTAGACTCTTTGTCCAGATCAAATAAGCCAGCGCACTCCGAGTCCAGATAAGGAGGCCAGTGGACTCCTTGTCCAGACAAAGAGGCTAGTGGACTCGGACTCCTTGTCCAGAAAGGGAGGCCATTGGACTCGGTGTCAAGACAAGCAGGCCAGTGGATTCCGTGTCAAGACAAGGAGGCCAGTGGACTCCGTGGCAGGACAAGGAAGCCAGTGGAGTCCGTGTCCACACAAGGGAGCCATTGGAATCCGAGACCAGACATGGAGGTCAGTGGACTCCGTGCCGAGAGAAAGAGGCCAGTGGACTCCGTTTCCGGAGAAGGAGGCCATTGGACTCCGTGTCCAGACAAGGAGGCCTTTGGAGTCCGTGTCCAGACAAGGAGGCCTTTGGAGTCCGTGTCCAGCCAAGAAGGCCAGTGGACTCCGTGTCCAGACTACGAGGCCACTAGACTCCGTGTCCAGAGAAGGAGGCCATGAGACTCCGTGACCAGACAAGGAAGCCAGTGGACTCTGTGTCCAGAGAAGAAGGCCATTGGACTCCGTGTCCAGAGAAGGAGGATAGTGGACTCCGTGTCCAGACAAGGAGGCCAATGGATCCGAGTTCAGACAAGGAAGCCAGTGCACTCCATGTCCAGACAAGGAGGCCAGTGGACTCCGTGTCCAAAGAAGGAGGCCATTGGACTCCATGTCAAAACAAGGAGACCAGTGGACTCCGTGTCCAGACAAGGAGACGAGTGGACTCCGTTTCCAGACAAGGAGGCCAATGGACTCCGTTTCCAGACAAGGAGGCCAGTGGACTCCGTTTCCAGACAAGAAGGCCATTGGACTCCATGTCCAGACAAGGAGGCCATTGGACGTCGTGTCCAGAAAAAGAGACTAGTGGACTCCGTGTCCAGACAAGGAGGCCAGTGGACTTCGTGTCCACACAAGGAAGCCAGTGGGCTCTGTGTCCAGAGAAGAAGGCCAGTGGACTCCGTGTCCAGACAAGAAGGTTAGTGGACCCCGTCTCCAAACAAGGAGGCCAGTGGACTTTCTGTCCAGACAAAGAGGCCAGTGGACTCCGTGTCCAGGCAAGGCGGTCAGTGGATTCCGTGTCCAGACAAGGAGGCCAGTGGACTCCGTGTCCAGACAAGAAGGCCAGTGGACTCTGTGTACAGAAAAGAAGGCCAGTGGAGTAAGTGAATAGACAAGGAAGCCAGTGGACTCCGTGTCCATAGAAGGAGGCCAGTGGCCTCCATGTCCAGACAAGGAGACCAGTGGACTCCTTTTCCAGACAAAGAGCCCAGTGGACTCCGTGTCCAGAGAAGGAGACCAGTGGACTTCGTGTCCAGACAAGGAAATCAGTGGACTCCTTGTCCAGACAAGAAGGTCAGTGGACTAATTGTCCAGACAAGGAGGCTAGTGGACTCCATGTCCGATTAAGTAGGCCAGTGGACTCAGTGTCTAGACAACTAAGCCAGTTTACTCTGTGTCCAGACAAAGAGGCCAGTGGACTCCGTGTCCAGACAAGTAGGCCAGTGGACTCCATATCCAAACAAGGAGGCCAGTTTTCTCCTAGTCGAAACAAGGAGACCAGTGGACTCCGGGTTCAAAGAAGGACAGTGGACTCCCTCTCCAGAAAAGGAGGCCAGTGGACTCTGTGCACAGACAAGGAAGCCAATACACTCCGTGTCCAGACAGGGTCAGTGGACTCCGTGTCCAGACAAGGAAACCAGTGGACTCCGGGTCCAAACAAGGAGGCCAGTGGATTCCGTGCCAGGACAAGGAAGCCAGTGGGTTTCGTGTCAAGACAAGGACAGTGGACTCCATTTCCAGATAAGGAAGCAAATTGACTCCGTGTCCAGACATGGAGTTCAGTTGACCCCATGTCCAGACAAGGAGGCCATTGGACTACGTGTCAAGAAAAGGAAAAAAGTGGACTCCGTGTCCAGACAAGTAGGCCAGTGGATTCCGTGTCCAGACAAGGAGGCTAGTGGACTCCTTGACAGAGAAGGAGGCCAGTGGATTCCGTGTCCAGAGAAAGAAGCCAATGGACTCCGTTTCCGGAGAAGGAGGCCATTGGACTCCGTGTCCAGACAAGGAGGCCTTTGGAGTCCGTGTCCAGCCAAGGAGGCCAGTGGACTCCGTGTCCAGACTAGGAGGCCACTGGATTCCGTGTCCAGACAAGGAGGCCAGTGTACTCCGTGTCAAGACAAGCTGGCCAATGGACTCCGTATCTATACAAGGAGGGTAATGGACTCCGTGTCCATACAAGTAGGCCAGTGGATTTCTTGTCAAGATAAGGAGACCAGTGGACTCTGTCCAGACAAAGAGGCCAGTGGACTCCGTGTTCAGACAAGTAGGCCAGTGGACTTCATATCCAAACAAGGAGGCCAGTTTACTCCGTGTCCAGACAAGGAGACCAGTGGACTCCGGGTCTAAAGAAGGACAGTGGACTCCCTCTCCAGAAAAGGAGGCCAGTGGACTCCGTGCACAGACAAGGAAGCCAGTACACTCCGTGTCCAGACAGGGTCAGTGGACTCCGTGTCCAGACAAGGAAACCAGTGGACTCCTGGTCCAAACAAGGAGGCCTGTGGATTCCGTGCCAGGACAAGGAAGCCAGTGGGTTTCGTGTCAAGACAAGGACAGTGGACTCCGTTTCCAGAAAAGGAGGCCTCTGGACTCCGTGTCCAGACAAGGAGGTCAATGGGCTCTATGTCCAGACAAGAAGGCCAGTGGACTCCCTGTCCAAACAAGGAGGCCAGTGGACTCGTTTCCAGACAAAGAGGACTGTGGACTCCGTGTCCAGACAAGGAGGGCAGTGGGCTCTATGTCCAGACAATGAGGCCAGTGGACTCCGTGTCCAGAGAAGGAGGCCATTGGACTCCATGTTCAGACAAGGAGGCCAATTGACTCCATTTCCAGACAAGGAGGGCACTGAAATCCGTATCCAAAGAAGGAGGCCAGTAGACACCGTGTCGAGACAAGGAAGCCAGTGGATTCCGTGTCGATACAAGAAGACCAGTGGACTCCTAGTCCAGACAAGGAGGCTACTGGACTTTGTTTCCAGAGAAAAAGGCTAGTGGACTCCCTGTCCAGACAAGGAGGCCAATGGACTCCGTGTCCAGACAAGGAGGTGACTGGACTCCTTGTCCAGACAAGGAGTCCAATGGACTCCGTGTCCAGACAGGGAGGTCAGTGGACTCCCTGTCCAGACAAGGAGGTCAGTGGACTCCGTGTCCAGACAAGGAGGTCAGTAGACTCCGTGTCCAGACAAAGGAGCCAGTGGATTCCGTGTCTAGACAAGGAGGCCAGTGGACTCCGTTTCCAAACAAGGAGGCCAGTGTACTCCGTGTCCATACAAGGAAGCCAGTGGAGTTTGTGTCCACACAAGGAGGCCAGTGGACTCCGTGTCCAGACAAAGAGGCTAGTGGACTCCGTGTACAGACAAGAAGACCAGTGGACTCCGTGTCCAGACAAGCAGACTAGTGGACTTTGTTTACAGACATGGAGGCCAGTGGACTCCGTTTCCAGGCAAGAAGGCCCATGGACTCCGTTTCCAGTCAAGGAGGCCAGTAGAATAAGTGACCAGACAAGGAAGCCAGTGGACTCCCTGTCTAGAGAAGTAGGCCAGTGGACTCCGTGTCCAGACAAGGAGGCCAGTGGACTCCTTGTCCAGAAAAAGAGGCCAGTGGACTAGGTGTCCAGACAAGGAGGCCAATGGACTCCGTGTCCAGAGAATGAGGCCAGTTGATTCCGTGTCCAGACATGGGGGCCAGTGGACTCCGTGTCCAGAGAAGGAGGCCAATGGACTACGTGTCCAGACAAGGAACCCAGTGGACTCCTTGTCCAGACAAGAAGGCCAGTAGACTGTGTCCCGACAAGGAGGCTAGTGGACTCCGTGTCCAGACAAGTAGGCCAGTGAACTCAGTGTCTAGACAAGGAGGCCAGTTTACTCTCTGTCCAGACAAAGAGGCCAGTGTACTAAGTGTCCAGACAAGTAGGCCAGTGGACTCTGTGTCAAGACAAGGAGGCCAGTGGACTCTCTGTCCAAACAAAGAGGCCAGTGGACTCCGTGTCCAGACAAGTAGGGCACAGGACTCCATATCCAAACATGTAGGCCAGTTTTCTCCTTGTCCAAACAAGGAGACCAGTGGAGTCCGGGTCCAAAGAAGAAGGACAGTGGACTCCCTCTCCGGACAAGGAGGCCAGTGGACTCCGTGAACAGAAAAGGAAGCAAGTGGACTCCGTGTACAGACATGGAATTCAGTGGACCCCATGACCAGAGAAGGGGGCCAGTGGGCTACGTGTCAAAAAAAAGGAAGCCAGTGGACTCAGTGTCCAGACAAGGAGTCTAGTGGAATCCTTGTCCAGACAAGGAGGCCAGTGGACTCCGTGACCAGAGAAGGAAGCCAGTGGATTCCGTGTCCAGACAAAAAAGCCAATGGACTCCATGTTCAGACAAGGATGTCAGTGGACTCCGTGTCCAGACAAGTAGGCCAGTGGACTCAGTGTCCATACAAGGAGGCCAGTTTACTCTCTGTCCAGACACAGAGGCCAGTGGACTCCGTGTCGAGACAAGAAGGCCAGTGGACTCCGAGTCAAGACAAGGAGGCCGGTGGATTCTTTGTCCAGACAAAGAGGCCAGTGGACTCCTTGTCCAGATATGTGGGCCAGTGAACTCCATATCCAAACAATGAAGCCAGTTTACTCCGTGTCCAGACAAGGAGACCAGTGGACTCCGGGTCCAAAGAAGAAGGACAGTGGACTCCTTCTCCAATCAAGGAGGCCATTTGAATCAGTGCACAGACAATAAAGGAAGTGGACTATGAGTCCAGACATGGAGCTCAGTGGAGCCCGTGTCCAGAAAAGGAGGCCAGTGGACTCCTTGTCCAGATAAGGAGGCCAGTAGACCTCGTATCCAGACATAGAGGCTAGTGGACTCAGACTCCGTATCCAGAAAAGGAGGCCAGTGGACTCCGTGTCAAGAAAAAGAGGCCAGTGGATTCCGTGTCAAGACAAGGAGGCCAGTGGAGTCCGTGTCCATACAAGGAGGCCATTGGACTCCGAGTCCAAACATTGAGGTCAGTGGACTCCATGTCCAGAGAAAGAGGCCAGTGGACTCCGTTTACAGAGAAGGAGGCCATTGGACTCCGTATCCAGACAATGAGGCTTTTGGAGTCCGTGTCCATACAAGGAGGCCAGCGACTCCGTGTCCAGACAAGGACGCCAGTGGGCTCTATGTCCAGACAAGGAGACCAGTGGACTCCGTGTCCAGAGAAGGACGCCATGGGACTCCGCGTCCACACAAGGAAGCCAGTGGACTCTGTGTCCAAAGAAGAAGGCCAGTGGACTCCGTGTCCAGACAAGGAGGCTAGTGTACTCCGTGTCCAGACAAGAAGGCCAATGGATTCCGTGTCCAGACAAGGAAGCCAGTGGACTCCGTGTTCAGACAATGAGGCCAGTGGACTTCGTGTCCAGACAAATAGGCCAGTGGACTCCGTGTCCAGACAAGGAGGCCAATGGACTCCGTTTCCAGAGAAGGAGGCCAGTGATCTCCGTGTCTAGAGAAGGAGGGCAGTGGGCTCTAAGTCCAGACAAGGAGACCAGTGGACTCCGTGTTCAGAAGAGTAGGCCAGTGCACTCCTGGTCCAAATTAGGAGGCCAGTGGACTTCGTGCCCAGACAAGGAAGCCAGTGGATTCCCTGTTCAGACAAAAAGGCCAGTGGACTCCGATTCCTGACAAGGAGTCCAGTGAACTCCGTGTCCAGACAAGGAGGCCAGAAGGCTCTATGTCTAGACAAGGAGGCATGTGGACTCCGTGTCCAGAAAAGGACGCCAGTGGATTCCATGTCCAGACAAGGAGGCCAATGGACTCCATTTCCAGACAAAGAGGCCACTGGACTCCGTGTCCATAAAAGGACGTAAGTGGATTCCATGTCAGGATGAGGAAGCCAGTGCACTTCGTGTCCACACAAGAGGCCATTGGACTCTGTGTCCAGACATGGAGGTCAGTGGACATCGTGTCACGACAAGGAGGCCAGTGGACTCCGTGTCCAAAGAAGGAGGCCAGTGGACTCCATGTCAAAACAAGGAGGCCAGTGGACTCCGTGTCCAGACAAGGAGACCAGCGGACTCCATGTCCAGACAAAGAGGCCAATGGACACCGTTTCCAGACAAGGAGGCCACTAGACTCCGTTTCCAGACAAGAAGGCAATTGGACTCCGTGTCCAGACAAGGAGACCTTTGGACTTCGTGTACAGACAAGGAGAATAGTCGATTCCTTGTCCAGATAAGGAAGCCAGTGGACTCCGTGTCCAGAGAAGAAGGCCAGTGGACTCCATGACCAGACAAGGAGGCCAATGGACTCTGTGTCCAGACAAGGAGGCCAGTGGACTCCGTGTCCAGACAAGGAGGCCAGTGGAATAAGTGACCAGACAAGGAAGCCATTAGACTCCATGTCCAGAGAAGGAGGCCAGTGGACTCCGTGTCCAGACAAGGAAGCCATTGGACTCCTTGTGCAGACAAAGAGGCCAGTGGACTCAGTGTACAGACAAGAAGGCCAGTGGACTCCATGTCTAGAGAAGGAGGCCATTGGACTCAGTATCAAGACAAGGAAACCTTTGGACTCCGTGTCGAGAAAAAGGAGGCCAGTGGAGACCGTGTCCACACAAGGAGGCCAGTGGATTCCGTGTCCAGACAAGGAGGCTAGTGGACACCATGTCCATACAAGAAGACCAGTGGACTCCTTGTCCAAACAAGGAGACTAGTGGACTTTGTTTAGAGACAAAAAGGCTAGTAGACTCCGTGTCCAGACAAGGAGGCCAGTGGGCTCTATGTCCAAAAAAGGAGGCCAGTGGACTCCGTGTCCAGACAAGGAGGCCAGTGGAATCCGTGCCCATACAAGGAGGCTAGTGGACTCTGTGACCAGAGAAGGAGGCCAGTAGATTTCGTGTCCAGACAAAGAAGCTAATGGACTCCGTGTCCAAACAAGAAGACAAGTGGATTCCGTGTCCAGACAAGGAGGCCAGTGGACTCCGTGTCCAGGCAAGGAGGCCAGTGGGCTCCGTGTCCAGAGAAGGAGGCCATTGTACTCCATGTCAAGACAAGGTGGCCAATGGACTCCGTATCTATACAAGGAGGGCAATGGACTCCGTGTCTAGAGAAGGAGGCCAGTGGAACCCGTGTCCAGACAACAAGGCCAGTGAACTCTGTGTCGACACAAGTAGGCCAGTGTACTTCGTGTCAAGATAAGGAGACCAGTGGACTCTCTGTCCAGACAAAGAGGCCAGTGGACTCCATGTCCAGACAAGTAAGCCAGTGGACTTCATATCCAAACAAGGAGGACAGTTTACTCCGTGTCCAGACAAGGAGACCAGTAGACTACGGGTCTAAAGAAGGACAGTGGACTCCCTCTCCAGACAAGGAGGCCAATGGACTCCGTGCAGAGATAAGGAAGCCAGTGGTCTCCGTGTCCAGACAAGGAGGTCAGTGGACTACATGTCCAGACAAGTAAGCCAGTGGACTTCATATCTAAACAAGGAGGCCAGTTTACTCCGTGTCCAGACAAGGAGACCAGAGGACTCCGGGTCCAAAGAAGGACAGTGGACTCCCTCTCCAGACAAGGAGGCCAGTGGACTCCCTGCATAGACAAGGAAGCCAGTGGACTCCGTGTCCAGAAAAGGAGGTCAGTGAAATCCGTGTCCAGAAAAAAGAAAGTCAGTGGACTACAGGTCCAAACAAGGAGGCCAGTGGATTCCGTGACAGGACAAGGAAGCCAGTGGACTCCGTTTGCAGACAAAGAGGACTGTGGACTCCGTGTCCAAACAATGAGGGCGGTGGGCTCTATGTCTAGACGATGAAACCAGTGGACTCCGTATTCACACAAGTAGTCCATTGGACTCCTTTTCCAGACAAGGAGGCCAGTGGACTCCGTGTCCAGAAAAGGAGGCCACTAGACATCGTGTCGAGATAAGGAAGCCAGTGGACTCCGTGTCGATACAAGAAGACCAGTGGACTCCGTGTCCAGACAAGGATGCTACTGGAATTTGTTTCCAGACAAGGAGGCTAGTGGAATCCGTGTCCAGACACGGAGGCCAATGGAATCCGTGTCCAGACAAGGAGGTCAGTGAACTCCGTGTCCAGACAAGGAGTCCAATGGACTCCGTTTCTACACAAGGAGGCTAGTGGACTCCCTGTCCAGACAAGGAGGTCAGTGGACTCTTTGTCCAGATAAGGAGGCCAGTGGACTCTGTGTCCAGACAAAGAAGCCATTGGATTCCGTGTCCAGACAAGCAGGCCAGTGAATTCGACGTCCAGACAAGGAGGGCACTGGACTCCGTGTCCAGACAAAGAGCTAGTCGACTCCGTGTCCACAAAAGGGGACCAGTGGACTCCGTTTCCAGACAAGGAAGTCAGTATAATCCGTGTTCAGCCGATGAGGCCAGTGGACTCCGTGTCCAGAAAAGGAGGCCAGTGGACTCCGTGTCCATACAATGAGGCCAGTGGACTCCTTGTGAAGACAAAGAGGACAGTGGACTCAGTGTCCAGACAAGAAAGCCAGGGGACTCCATATCCAAAAAAGGAGGCCATTGGACTCAGTGTCAAGACAAGAAAACCTTTGGACTCCGTGTCCAGACAAGGAGGCCAGTGGAGACCGTGTCCACACAAGGAGGCTAGTGGATTCCGTGTCTAGACAAGGAGGCTAGTGGACACCGTGTCCATACAATAAGACCAGTAGACTCCGTGTCCAGACAAGGAGACTAGTAGACTTTGTTTACAGACAAAGAGGCTAGTGGACTCCGTGTCCAAACAAGGAGACCGGTGGGTTCTATGTCCAAACAAGGAGATCAGTGGCCTCCGTGTCCAAACAACAAGGCCAGTGGACTCCATTTCCAGACACGAAGGTTAATGGACTCTGTCCAGACAAGGAGGCCATTGGACTCCATTTCCAGACAGGGAGGCCAGTGAACTCCGTGTCAAGACAAGGAGGCCTTTGGACTCTGTGTCCAGAAAAGGAGGCCAGCGAACCCGTGTCCAAACAAGGAAGCCAGTGGGCTCTATGTCCAGAGAAGGAGGCCAGTGGACTCCGTGTTCAGACAAGAAGGCCAGTGCACTCGATGTCCAGACAAGGAGGGCACTGGACTCCCTTTCCAGACAAGGAGGCCAGTATAATCTGTGTCCAGACAATGAGACCAGTGGGACTCCGTGTCCAGAAAGGGAGGCCAGTGGACTCCGTGTCCAGACAAAGAGGCCAATGGACTCCTTGTGAAGACAAGGAGGACAGTGGACTCAGTGTCTAGACAAGGAGCCCAGTGGACTCCATGTCCAGAGAGGGAGGTCATTGGACTCCATGTCAAGACAAGGAAACCTTTGAACTCCGTGTCCAAACAAGGAGGCCAGTGGATTCCGTAACAGGACAAGGAAGCCAGTGGACTCCGTTTGCAGACAAAGAGGACTGTGGACTCCATGTCCAAACAATGAGGGCGGTGGGCTCTATGTCTAGACGATGAAACCAGTGGACTCCGTATTCACACAAGTAGTCCA
>JAYMFT010281488.1:0-10485 GCA_038088735.1 Panulirus argus | reverse complement strand
CGAGATAGCCAGGCGCCCTGCCCAGGGTTCGACTCCGACCCGTGGTATATATACATTCGTTTGTCCATTCGACATATATATATATATATATATATATATATATATATATATATATATATATATATATATACCCTTCTTTAGGATGAAAATTTCTAACAGTAAGGAAAAGTACTGGTTGCAGAGAAACGTCAGCGTACGGCTATTTTGGACATGAAGAGAATTATCTTCTGGTCAATATACTTTATTCACCGCTAAGAGAGCAATGGTCTGCAGGGAAGAAAATACAGGAAGGATAACGGGGTGTGTTATAAAGAAATCTGTGAAAAGGATTGTCAGAATCACTCAAGAGTAGAAGTATTAGATATCCCATTGCCTAGGGAACACATAGATGGATCCTTCAGTGGTGATAGTAAGTAAGGTGACGGCGGCAATGATTGAGAATGAAGTTAGCGACCTCGCAAAACTGTAAAGTGATAGGTAACAAAATCCCGCCGGAAACCAGTTCTGAATGAGAATAATAGGAAGGGGAGTGTTCCCACGGACAGGGTCCCCTGATCCGTGTGGATTTAGAGCAAGAGCGATCGTACCAAAGGTGAACGTGAGTGGGTGCAATTCGGTCCAACTGGGTCTCCCTAAATGGCTGTTTGTCTCAGACTCAACTGCAAAACTTTAGCGACATTTATTAGTGGGGCCAGGAGCAATTCCCTTATCCCTCACCGTCAGCGGTGAGGACGATATTTCTTCATCGACCCAGATGTACTTGACCGTGCGGCCACTACCAAACACTTCAAGTCCTTAACCCATAAACAAAAGCAGAGATCTGTCTTCCCGGCTGGTGTAATGGCGTGATTACATTTTTTACTCCGGGAGTCTCACCGGCAATCGCCTGGATTATATTGGGATGTTCTCCACGCAGAGAAAATCTCTCGCCTCCCACCCCAAAACAGAAATTACTAATCAATTTCCGGAGGCTGGCGTCTCTTGTCCCTCTTTCGTAACCACGAGCAACAATCACTCACTCATCCCTGGTGTCTGCCCACTGCTCCCCACACTTACGACATATATACATTCTTGTAGTCACTGCCTAGATTCCCCGATACTGAGACATACCATCGTCTATCTGTGGTACTGTAGCGCTAAACCCTGTAACAAATGGATGGCACAGCCTCCTGGGTACAGCTTTATGGTCCAATAAACCCAGAATGTGCGACAAGGCAGCTTTTGTTCATCTTGCCCCAGGCCACAGCGCCCGGTAGATGGGATACATTTATCATCAGCAGAATAACGTACTTTTGCTGTGGTGACCGGACCTAACTCCTGGCTACTCTCACAGTTTCCAGTCCTTCTACAGAGATGGCGCTCTGTCGAACACAAACTACGCAGTGAACTGAGCAACTCACGTCTGGGAGAACAGACAGCTATACCAACAAACAGGTAACAGATAATGAAATTCATAGAATTTTAGGAGATCAAAAGTTGTAGTGTGATGAAAAAATGAGTGTTTCAGAATTCACTCCCCATACTGTAGCGGCCCCATCGCCTGAGGCGGCGGACAGATAAGGAAGGAAGCATCGCTTGTTAAGTGACGTCCAGATAAGAGTCGGAGGCCTTACCCATCTTCTGAGACTGTCAGCGCCATCTGTGGAGACGGAATGAAATCTGTAGTGGGTGTGTGGGATAACGTAGGCCCCTTATAGCTTGAGTTAACCCCAGTAGCTGGGACTTAGCTCTCTACTACCATCCTGCATATGGTACATCAACGACTGTTTGTCCAGCGTGTGGACCCTGACCCCTTCGTGTCTGGGGGCACAGTACCAGTGATAATGTTCCTCTTGTGTCCTGCTTAACCCTACGAAGGTGAGACAAACCAGAAGGTTTACCTCGTGTGTGTATTAACCTCCCCTCAGCCAGGCTATACCAGGTATAGTTTACCTCTTGTGTCTTTAACTTCGCGAAGTAAGGAGGAACCATTTTTTTCTTTGATCGAAGTCTCCGGCCACGGGCAAAAGTCCTCATCGAGGCCAAGCCTTAAACTGAAGATAAAGACAAAGGCTAAAGAGATGAGGCCAACACACAGAAGAATGTAACAGTTTTCGAGGAAGTCGAAAACCCAATTTCTGACAAAAAGGCTTCAGACAGGTGGTAGCGAGCTAAGCGGTGCTGGGAAAGAAACAGACATCACAACGGCTTACCATTGAGTTGCCGGCGGCAACAGCGTTATCACGTTACACTGTGGTTTACCGAGCATTACGTAGCCTAGTTAAGTCTGAAGAGCTAGAAATTCCCTAATTATGAAAGCAGGATTCTACACACACACACACACAAAAAAAAAAAAAAGCCTTCGTATAATCACAGAAAATGTTCAAAAGATTCGTATTTCTAGCGTCTTAGAGGCAGACTTGGTTATTGGTGTACTGCGGAGTTTCCAAGATAGATGAGATGTTATGTTGGTACCATGTAAATCCAGTATTGCGTTGAGTGGTGGCATTACAGAGCTATCAAGTTGTGACGGGCATTTGAAAGAGAAATGAGGAGAAACTGGGTTTTAGGGGCATTAAGATATCAGGCTATGTCTGGTCCGCTGGTAACTCCCGTGTAGATCTAAGTTTACGAGGGACAGTTATGACGAGACGAGATGTGGGTCGAGGAAGTGAAGATGGAGTTGATATGAAAGAGGTGAATAAATGCAAGGCTTAGAAATCAGCGTATGAGTGCATTTGGTTATCTAAAAAAACAAAGTAAATCGTTGAGAGAATGAGGAACGAGCTCGGAAGACGGGAAATAGCCCCGAGGGGCACCGCTGTTGATAGGGGAAGAGGGTGAGGCTGATCTATCAACAGCTAGGGAGATTAAAGCGGCCAGAGAGGTCAGACAGACATAAGTGAACAGAGTGACGGAGGAAAGCCAAAAAGAGTGGTGCCTGGAGATCAAACCTCACTACCACAGTCTGTATCAGAAAACTAGATCAGTAATCACGACTAGTAAGATGGTTCTCGGTACCACCTTAATAATCGTAAGCTGGGACGGCATAAGTTCCTTGGATGGCTGCTGTCCGCACCCTACTGATCTGGACGGCGTTATATGGTTCCGGGCATCACCTCAATACTCCTGAGTCAGGAGAGCAGTACGCATTACCCCGGGCAGCTGCTAGTCTACAACCTAATGACATGGAGATTCCTCATATGATAAGCGTGGGACGGGGTGTCCTTCTCCTGTGTCTTAACTTCCCCATTGCTGGGAAATTACGAAGTATACTCTACCCGCTACGCAGTATACCCTACCCTCTGAGAAGTATACTCTACCCTCTACGCAGTATACTCTACCTTCTACTAGGTATACTCTACCCTCTACGCAGTATACTCAACCCTCTACAAAGTATACTCTACACTACAAAGTATACTCAACCCTCTAGAAAGTATACTCTACCCTCTACGAAGTATACTCTACACTCTACTCAGTATAGTCTACCCTCTACGTAGTAAACTCTACCTCTACTCAGTATACTCTACCCTCTACTTAACCTCCAGCGCGTAGTTTACCCTTTTTTGCCTCACACCTCCCCAGCGGCGGGTCATACCAGCCACAGTTTACCTTCGGCCTGAGCTCCCTGCACCCGGGGAATATCATTTACAGTTTACTTCATCGGTCCAGCCTTCTCTCGACTCAAGACACACCAAGTGATGTTCAGTTTACGCCGTGTGTCTGCTCCCACCTTCCCCAGGTAAGGCGCGCCAGGCTTTTATCCCTCACGGTCTAGTTTACCTGCCCATACCCTAAGACCTGAATATATGAGCGTCTAGTCTCCCTTAGCAAACAAGGCAGACTTTTGTGTATCCTACGGAACGTATCCCTACCGCCTCTCACTGGCAAATATCAGGGTTTGATTACGTACTGGTCCCTCTTCTCGATTTCACAGCTAAGATGAATCTATTAATGTTTATCGTGTGTGCCCCGCCCCGCCCCGCCCCGCCCCATACCCGCCCAGCCTCGCCTCGTCCTGCCCCGCCCCGCCCTATCCCGACCCGCCCTACTCAGCTGGATGCTCCAACTGTTGTTTACGTTCAAGAGGCCAGTCCCCCTCACGTACCCTTCAGCTGTCAGGATAAACACAAGTAATCTTAGTGTGTGTGTGTGTGAAAGGATGATGTTGAGAGTGAACGTAAATGAAAGCAAGGATATTAGGTTTGGCAGGGTTGAGAAAACTTGGAAGAAGTGAAGTGTTTTAGATATCTGGGAGTGGACCTGGCAGCGGACCATGGAAACGGAAGTGAGTCATAGGGTGGGGGAGGGGGCGAAGTTCTGTGAGAACTGAAGAATGTGCAGAAAGTTAGAACGTTAACTGGGAGAGCAAAAAATGGGTATTTAAAAGCATAATGGTTCTAACAATATCGGAGGTGGGTGGATGTGTTGGAAATGAAGTGTTAGAGGACATTATGTGGTGTGAGGTCGTTTCAATGAGTAAGTATTGAAGGGGTAAGACAGACGTGTGATAATGAAAAGATTGTGGTTGAGAAAGCTGAAGAGGGTGTGTTGAAATAGTTTGAACACCATGGATTGAATGAGTGAGGAAAGATTGACAACGAGGATATATGTGTCAGAAGTGGAGGTTAAAAGTAGAACGGGGAGACCAAAATGGAGATTGAAATATGGAGTGAAAAAGATTCTGAGCGATCGAGGCCTGAACGAGCAGGAGGGTGAAAGGCGTGAACGGGATAAAGTGAAATAGAACGATGTGGTATACTCGAGTTTACGTACTGGCATTGGGCTGAACCAGGGCATTTGAAACGTCCAGGGTAAACATGGAGAAGTCTGTGTGGCCTGGTAGTGGATAGGAAGCTGTGGTTTCAGTGCATTACACATGGCAACTAGAGAATGGATGTGAGCGGATGCGGCTTTTCTTTGTCTGTTCCTGGCACTACCTCGCTAACGCCGGAAACGATGATCAAGTAAATATATATATATATATATATATATATATATATACACTCCTTTGCCTTTCCCGTGATAACAAGGCAGCGCAAGAAACATAAGAACTGCCTCATTCGCTCACATCCACACTCTTTACCTGTCATGAATAAAGTACCGTGACCAGAGCTCCTTATCCAAAACCAGACCTCGTAGACCTTCCCATAGTTTCCCCTTCACCGCTTCATATTCCCTGTTTTAGGCCCATTGGCAGCACGTCGCCCCCTGTATACCATATCGCTTCAATTCGTTTCATCTTATGCACGCCTCACACTCTCCTGCGTCTTCAGCCACATCTCAAAGCATCTTCCACTTCATTCTTCCAAATCCTCCTCGGTTATCCCATTTTCCTTTTTCCCTCCACTTCCGACATGCATATTCTCTCAAGCATCCTCTCCCCACTCATACTCCCCGTATGTGCAAACCATTTCCGCACACCTTACTTCAGCCCTCTTATACATAATCCTCTTAGTGCCACATCTCTCCAGCTCCCTCTTAACCTATCATTTCTTATGTGATCATCTCCCCTCACAGCATATATTGTCCTCAAACATTTCATTTCAACAACATCCATCCTGTCCGTACTTTTTTCTTTTTATCTATGGCCCAAGTTTCACATCCACACATCGCCGTCGGAACTACTATACCATCAAACAAACCCACGCTTGACTTCATAGACAGTGACCTCTAAACATACTCCACACTGTGGCCGGGATCTTCGCCTCTCACTTGCCTTCTGGATCACTTCAGCCCACATGGGTTTCACAGTGCCACGTCCACTCCCAGGTATCTAAAACGCTCCCCTTCCTCTAAGTTTTCTGCGGCCAAATTCACACTCCAGTTAACCTGTCTGTCTGTCTCACCACTACTACATCTATCTACCCTCTTTACATCACATTTAATCCCGACTTTCTCTTTCCACACACACACACACACTCCCAAGCTCAGGACCCAGTTCGAGTCTGCCACCAGCCGAAGGTACCTAAGGGACCATCCCTTAGTTTGAGAACAACCTATGACATCTCCCCTTTAAGGCTCCCACTGCAGTATGAATATACCATTAGGACAAGACCCTTTACGGAGTCCATACCTCATTCCTACGATATGGGTCCCACACCACACCTTATACGTGTGTACCTCTGAGAGAAATTACCTCTGAGACTCCAAAGCCCCCTTTTTTTTTTTTAAGAAAATTCTTCACCGTGAACATAAATTTTTCGTTTCACGTTTTCCGAGATGTTTTGAAGACACAAAACCCTTTCAGAGCCTCGTGTCTTGAGTGGTGTTCCTGGGAGTGAAGAAAAACAAGCGCCCCATCAGGATGCCTGTGAATTCTGACACAAGCGGGACTCTCAACACCAGCCGCTTGAGGACGACTTCACGACCCTGAAGCACGACCCTTGAGCACGACGGGACGACCCTTGGGTAGGAAGGTCGTGTCGACCGGCTTAAGGGTAATATCATCGTTTTGGAGGGTCGTACCGCCGTGTTCAAGGGTCGTACCGTCGCGCTCAAGGGTCGTGCCGTCGTGCTCAAAGGGTCGTACCGTCGCGCTCAAGGGTCGTGCCGTCGTGCTCAAGCGAATGTCCTACGAGGAAAAAGACACTGAAACCACACTTTACGATGTGTTTCGGTGGAGGCAACACTCGAGGCATTCCACTATTAGAGCTGCAACACTCCTATGCAGTGCAAGTGTGGCTATTGTACAGAGATTACCTTGGTGCTCAACACCTGAGGTGAATGACTGCATTATTGACCTTACTGTTACAGGTTAGGTTAGTTGTCTGGGATAATAATTTATGGCCAGTACATCACACTGGCCTTAATTCACGTGCGGGAAATGAGCTAAACCAGTTTTAAATTTTTGGCCATAATGAAATAGTTTTCCTCAGTACCAACTGGACGTTAAAAGAAATATCCTGTCGTGAGAATTCACACGTTTCAAAGTTCAGATTTTCTTTCAATAATGACTTTACAAACTATAAACATATCCGTGTATAACGTAAGACTTATAAATCTAATTTGCCAGCTGGAACAAGCTCTTTAGAGCGAAAATAAAACACACAGAGACACAGACACACACACACACACGTACACGCACGTAAGAAAAGGAAAAAGTTTACCTTGAGGTCACAGACGGAGAGGCGCTTGAAGAACTTGGCCCGGCCGCACTTGACCATGGAGCGGTCCACGCTCAGCTGACTCGTCCTCTTGCTCGAGGTCACGGAGCGGATGTCCTCGTTATCCACCAGCGAGACGCCTTCCCCGTCCCCGTCCTCGCCCAGGTCGGTGTCGCCGTCGTAGTCGCTCTTGTCGTCTGCCCGGGAGTCGTCCTTGAACACAGAGTCCTCCCTGAAGGCGCCATTGTGTTCGCCCTCCTCCCAGTCCTCTATGGTGAAGGTAGGATAGCGTTCCTTGGAGGGGCGTCTCTCCCGCTCCCTCTCCTCCTTATCCCTGTCGGCCACTAAGGAGGTCCTCGACGTGAGCCTCGTCAGGGAGATCTTCTTCTTCAGGGCCCTGGCTATAGAGTTGGCCCTCGAGTTGTTGCTCGAGAAGCTGTCCTTCAGCTTGATCTCCTCTACGTCGGCCTCCACGCCCCTAATGGCCGGCATGGTGTCCGAGAAATGATTACCACTTTTTTCTCTCTGGATCACTCTGTCTCACTCATGCTCCCGCACTAGACCGCTAGAGTGCGCATGCATCGTCTCCATGTTCCTCTGAGTGTGAAGTGTCAACACGCTGATAAGCCGCGAGAGTTCATTATGGCTGACTAGTGTGTCTACATGGCTAGTCCTTTAACTAGGGGCCCTTGCGCGGCAGGCCGAGAGCCCTCGCAGGGGGCCCGAGTGAGCCCTGGGGGCTCATCTCGTGACACGACACAAAACCACGACCCAACAGATCACGCAGATCTGCCGGGCACAGTTAACACGACCATTCTCCTGGTCATGGAATGAGACTTATTCTTTAACACTCAGTTTCACTTTGAAAACCCCTGTATTTCGAGCACTGGTAAAGACAATATGATTTACATCCATCATTTACATGAAGAGGACAGTACAACATTGTTTTACACGAGTATTTTCTCTTTTTTTTTTTTTACACTTACGTACTTCAAATTTTACATTCGTAGTGTCAGCGTATGTGGATCTGTCCACCGCACTTGCGGCCGACATATTATATACGTACATATATTTTACGGCGTGCAGCATGCGACAGGCCGGGTTGAGCTGTCAGAGCGGCTCATCAGCGAATATTCTAATGAGTCTTTCCGGTTCACCTGCCTCTGCTGGCCACCCTGTCTGTCCTCGTCAGGTGCTCGTCCAATCATTCGCTCCCTGTTCACCAATGCCTGACCCCCACTGACTCACCCACTACGGAACCTTCACCTATTCGCTCATCATCCACCGGTCCCTCATCCCTTCACGTGCACAACATCCACCTGCTTACCATTCCCTCATGTGCAGGACATCCGCCTGCCCCTCACACCCAACGGCCTCTCATCCTCAACTCACTCATCCTTACCCAACTGCTCAGTTACTCACCCTCTCCCTCCCAGCTCTCCTCCAGTCACTTCACTCACTCCACACATCCTTGACTCATCACCATATCATTAAAATGAATAATTCCGCTCTTAAGTCACCGTTCAGCATTCAGCTTCCGCAAAAGGATCATCAAAATAGCGTAAATAATTCGCTGTGTAAGCTCGTCCCGTTCTCTCCCTGCACACGCCGGGTGGTGAACATCATCACGTTGGCTGACGTATTCAAGTGTGCCTCGCCAGGAGACGCGAGACCTAATGTGGTAAAGTAATCATTCTAATCCCTTTTCACAAAACCTCTTATATCATTTCCACTCACGATCTCCCTCCTGTCCAAGTATGTAAGTCCGTGACACTACCTACACACATACACACACTCGCCCCCTCCGCCCTTGATCTAACACAGGAACTGCTATCTACCCTGATTACACATTGCGGTACGTCAGCTTTATGATGACCTGACCTGGAGGAGGATGTTAAACGTGGCCACCGCACTCGTCTGTCCGTCTGTCTGTCCACCTCCCTCCAACATCCACAAACTTAAAGTTATGCTCGTATCCCCACCACCAAGTGATGCAGGTGCCTCCTGCTGGGCCGTCTGTAAGTCCTCATACCTCCCAGGTTCACACACACACCAGTATCTATAAACTCAGGTCCTCCACCATGAGAATGCAATCCAAGCTTCCTGCTTCAGGAACTGGGAGACTATGACTCCACCTTTACCTCACGAACCAACTGCATCTTCTTCCTTCACGAACCACAAACTTTAGCTGTCTAACTTGTACTCCCAATAACTTTACCTCCCTCCCTGATTAACCACAAATTTTAGTCCTCTGACTTGTATTACCACCAACTTTAATCTTCCTACCTAGACAAACTTTACCCAACTTATATCAATACCAGGTTTTTTTTACCTTCCGACCCTAAACACTCACAAACATTTTACCTGTCCAACTTATAATAAGAGCCATCTTAAACATTTTACCTCAAGACACACAGACTTTAGCTGTTTGCTCAAATCACCACCCACTTTACATTCCTACCTCTTTAACCACCAACTATTAACAGTTAACCTCAAGTATCTAACTTCCTTCACTGTTAACTCCCAGCTTCCTAACGCTACAGACGAAGCAATGTTATGCTTCCTACCATTCTAACCAGCACAAATCTCACCACCACCACTACCACAAACACCACAGTTCCACCCCCAACCATCCCCCCTTCCCCCTACCCCCCCCACACACACAAACACACACCCTTCTCTATTACAGCGCCTGTTAATCTCTCAACGTTCCACTGAGTGCATAATGTATAAGCCATAGTATTTACTCTGTACACATCCCGGTATATCTGCCACACTGACTGTGTGTATCTAGATGAGCTTCACTCGCGTGCTTATCCAAATCGAGGAAATACCCAGCCCCACCTTGATTTTAAGCTCTTTTATGATTAACCAACTAGTGACTATTACGAACTCCCAGCTCTATGATATCTGTAATATTCCAACTGTGTATTTTCCGTCGAATGGCTGCCTTAAATTCAATAAACCGGTATCATTTATTTATTTATTTACAAAACACACACACACAAAGGCACACGCACACGCACGCACATACACAGAACCACCATTACACGCCTCTCTTCCCCTCCCTGTTCTCCAGAACATTGTTCACCTGGACTGGTGTTCTAACAGCTTACTGTTCCCTTTGTCTCTTGGAAATCTAAACTTTTAAGACCAATTTGGGTCATATTAGCAGGAGTTAAAGTAATCCCTCCCGAGAGGAAAGAGACGGTTTAAAAATCCAAAATACGGTCACAGAAATCTCAGGAAATGTAATCTCTTGTTTTTCCTTCATAAAGATACCCAAATGTAAGTTAAATTCCGCTGCGCAGAGATGAGGCCAGACTTAGACTTGTGGATCAATTTGCATAATGAATTCTTTACTCAAGAAGCAAAATATTTATGGATTTTTCACAATGCA
>JAYMFT010281477.1:0-10485 GCA_038088735.1 Panulirus argus | reverse complement strand
CCCCCTCAGCACATTAACATCCAAAAGTCTCTCTTTTACACGCCTATCAATTAACACATAATCCAATATTGCCCGTTCACCATCTCTTCTACTCACATATGTATACTTGTGAATATCCCTCTTTTTAAACCATGTATTCCAAATCACAAGTCTTTTTTTAGCACACAAATCAACAAGCTCTTCACCATTTCCATTCACAACACTGAATACCCCATGTGCACCAATTATACCTTCAACTGCCACGTTACTCACCTTCACATTTTGATCATCCATAACTAATACCTGGTCCCGTGCACCAAAACTGCTGACACACTCAGTCATGTCACATTCTCAAGTGTGAGTAAAGTACAACAAGGGCCAAGCATATAAAAACAAGCTAGGGGTCAGCAGAAAAATATTTGACCAACAGCAGATGAATGCTATAGGAGAGAACTCCCTTGTCTGACCAACAAAAACTTGCCACCTCTGATCAGTGGGGTGTAACACTAAGTCGCATCATCATTCCTTTGCCCGTTCTTGCTGGAACAGGTCAATGGTTGAGTACAGGGCAATATGTGTAATTCATCAGTCTGCAGGTTCGTACTCAGAGATCTCTCCTTGATGTAGAGGGCCTCAACTATCAAAAGATGTCTGGGGTCAGATGAAGTCTAATATAGATGTCCCTTTCTGCAACATCTCTCTTTTGAAATTCAACTGCATTATCATCCATCTTGCCACATGTCATATTATGCAAGGCTTTGACCACTACTTCTCTCTTCACCAAACCACTCTCCATGACTCTCTCACATTACACAATCTTTCTGGCCCAAACACCCTACATCTACCACCCTATCATCAAAAACATTCAATGATCCTTGAAATACGCTCTCCACCTACTCATCACCCCATCATTACCTTTTACACAAAATACTTCTCCATTTGCCCCTTTCACTGATGCTCCCATTTGTTCTTTTGTCTTTCTCACACTATTAACCTCTATCTAAAACATCTTATTATCCCTGAAGTTTACTGATATAAGCTCATCCCAGCTCTCAATCTGCCCCCTCTTTCAATCCCTGCACTTTCTTCTTAACCTCCTGTCACTTTCTGAAGTACAACTCCCAATCATTTGCACTCCTACCTTATAAGTACCACCCATACACCTTTCTTTTCTCTTTCACTAGCAACTGAACACTGTCACCCAACCACTCACAGTGCATTCTCACCTCCCTACTATCCACCATCTGCATGCCACGTAGTTCTCTTGTACATGCCAGCACTGCTTCCCTAAATATCTTCCACTCCTCATCCACTCCCCTTGCATCATCGACTCTCAACTTTTGCCATTCTACACCCAAACCCTCCTGGTATTTCTTCATGTGTGTCTCTTTTCCAAGGTCACCAACTTTCACCACCCTTTTCTCAATCATTACATTCTCTCTTTTTTGAAAACCCTTACAAATTTCGTCCTTGCCTTAACCAGGCAACGATGGTCTGACATCTCACCAACTGCCCCTCTCAACACATTCATAACAAGAGTTCCTCTTTTGACTGCTTGTCAATTACTTGTAATCAGATAATGCCTTCTGACCATCTTTCCTACAACTCATCCACATATACTTATGTATGTCCCTCTTTTTAAACCAGGTGTTCCCAGTCTCCAGTCCTTTAGCTCACACAACCAGAAGGCATTCACGTTTCCTATTCACCTCACTTAATATCTCATGTCCCCTAATTAGCCATATACTCACTCTTACATCAAAACTGCAGATACTCACTCAGTTGCTCCCAAAACACTTGCCTTTTATCATCCTTCTCCTTCTCATGGCCAGGTGTATAACCAATAGTAATCACCCACCCTTGCCACCCACTTTCATTTTTACCCACATCTGTCTGGAGCTCACTACCCTACAGTTTTTCACTCATTTGCACAACTTATTGATCAATACTGCTATGCCTTCTTTAGCTCTTGCCCTCACACCAACCTCTGAGTTTACCCCAAACCATTCTTCACCTTTACCCTTGAGTTTTGATTCACTTGGTGCCTGAATTTCCAGGCTTCCTTCCTAAAGCATACTGCCTAACTCTCCTTTCTTCTCCTATTGTTTAAAGCCACACACATTCAGACAAGCAAATCTGAGCCTTTGAGAAGGATGAACACCCCTCACTTGGCTCATTCTTCTGTTTCATCTTTTAAAAATTGAAATACATGAAGGTTGAGGGAGCTACCAGCCTTCTGCTCCTACCCTTATTCAAGTTCTATAACTCGCTGGAAATATGGAGGTAGACTTCTTTCTTCCCTACCCCAGGGATACATATATCCTGAGGGCAAAAGAAAAAGAAGTCTACCTCCATATTCCCTGTATGTTATAGAAGGAGACTCAATGGGGTGGGAGTGGGGGGACTGGAAATCCCCCTTCTTGAATTTCAATTTCTTGAAGATGGAACAGAAAGAGCCAACAAGGGAGTGTTCATCCTCCTTAAACACTTAGGCTTGGGTGTCTGAATGTGTGTAGATGTAATGAAAATGAGATGAAAGGACAAATAAGTTTTATGTTCGAGGAAAAGAACTGGATGTTCTGGCTCTTGAGTGAAACAAAGTTCAAGGGTAAAGAGGAAGAATGGTTTTGAAATCTCTTAGGAGTAAAGACAGAGGTTGGTGTGAGGGTAAAAGCTAAGGAAGGGGTAACAGTACTGCTAAAGCAGGAGTTGTGGTTGTCTGCAAAAGAGCATAAGGAAGTGAGCTCCAGACTGAAGTGGTTAAAAATAAAGGATGATTGTGAGAGATGGGAGATTATTTAGGCTTATGCACCTGGCCATGAGATGAAAGATCATGAAAAGCAAGTGTTTTGGGAGCAGTTAGGTGAGTGTATCACCAAATTTGATGCAAGAGACCAGGAATTAGTGATGAGGAATTTAAATTTGATGCTGAGTAATGTGGCAGCTGAGGGTATAATTGGGGGTATGGGGTAATCAGTAAGGTGTATGGAAATGGTGAACAGCTTGTGGAATTGTGTGTTGAAAAAGTGATGGTAACTGAGAATACCTTATTTAAAAAGAGGGA
The DNA here is from genome assembly GCA_038088735.1 of Panulirus argus. Taxonomy (NCBI): domain Eukaryota; kingdom Metazoa; phylum Arthropoda; class Malacostraca; order Decapoda; family Palinuridae; genus Panulirus; species Panulirus argus. The sequence continues at coordinate 7,442 of JAYMFT010281477.1, read as the reverse complement.
CATACACAAGTATACGTATGTGAGGAAGAAAGATGGTTAGTGGGCATTATAGGGTTACAAACTAATCGAAAGGTGTGCAAAGTTGAGTCTCTTGGATGTGCATTTGCTGAGAGGGTCAGCTGGTACAACGTCTGATCATTACCTGGTGGGTGCGAGGATGAAGATTGAAGAGGTCAGCTGAAAAGAGGGAACACTGTGGGTGAGAAGAAAGTGGAGAAAGCAAGTGAGCTTGGAGAAAAGACTAGTGCGAAGAAATACTAGGAGAGATTGAGCGTAGAATGGCAGAAAGTAAGATTAAATGAAGCTAGGGGAATGGGTGAGAAATGGGAGGTACTAATGGAAGCAGTGTTGGAAATGGTGAGAGAAGCATGTAGCATGGGTAAGGTGGGCAAGTGAAAAAGGGTAGTAAGTGGTTGGGTAATGAAGTAATGTTGCTAGTGAAAGATGAAAGAGAGGTATACACACAGGACTTACAGGCAAAGAGTGGAACTGATTGGGAGATGTATAACATAAACCAGCAGGAAAAAAAAGGAAGGTGTTGCAGTTGAAAAAGAGGGCATATGAGAGTTGGGGTGAGTGGGTATCAGTAAATTTCAAGGAAGATATGATGTTCTGGAAGGAGGTGGATAGTGTGAGAAAAACAAAAGAAGAAATGGGAAAGTCAGGGAAGGAAGTAAATGTGGAAATACAAACAAGTACTGATGAGGTGAGGAAAAGATGGAGTGAGCATTTTGAAGGATTACTGAATGTTTTTTTATGACAGGGTGTCAAATGTTGAGTGTTTGGTTCAAAGAAGTATGCAAAGTGAGAGAGTCATGGATAGTGTGTTGGTGAAGAGAGAAGAGGTGGTGATAGCCTTGTGTAAGACAAAATGTGGCAAGGCAGCTAGAGTGGATGGTACTGCCACTGAATTTCTTAAGGAAGAGTGTGATTGTAACACTGATTGGATAGTTAGGATTTTCAAAGAATGTACAGATCATGGTGAGGTGCTTGAAGATTAGTAGAATGCATGTTTAGTGTCACTGTATAGAGGCAAGGGGAAAAATGGTTTGTTCAAAGTTCAGAGATATAAGTTTGTAGAGTGTACCTGGTATGTTGCATGGGAGAGTGGTGATTGAGAAGGTGCAGGCATGTACAGATAATCAGATTGGGCAGCAACAATGTGGCTTTTAGAACTGGCTGAGGATGCATGGATCAGGTGTTTGCTTTAAAGAATGTGTGTGAGAAATGCATAAGAGAAACAGGTTTTGTATTTGGCATTTATGAATCTGGAGTAAGCATACAATAGGGTTGACAGAGATGTCTTGTGGAAGGTCTTATGAATATATGATGTGGGAGGAAAGCTGTTAGAAGCAGAGAAGTTTTTATCTAAAGTGCAAGGCATATGTGCAAATGGGAAGAGAGGATAATGAGTGGTTCTAGGTGAAGGGTGATCTCTGGTAGGGGTGTGTGATGTTACAAATGCTATTTAATTTGTTTGTGGATAGGGTGGTGAGGGAAATATATGTAAGAGTCTTGGAGAGAGGTATTGGTATACAGTCAGAGAAGGATGAGCAGTGACACACCACTAGTAGCAGATTCAAGTAAGAACTGCATGAGGATTTTCAATGTATGTATGAATCATAGTGAAGTGCCTGAAGGATGGCAGAATGCTTGTATAATGCCAATGTAGGAAGGGAAGGGGAATAAAGGTGAGTGTTCAAACTACAGAGGTATTAGCTTGTTGTGTATACCTGGTAAATTGCATGGGAGGGTACTGATTAAGAGGGTGAAAGTATGAACAGAGCATCAGAATGGGGAGGAGCAGAGTGGTTTTAGAAGTGGTACAAGATATGTGGATCAGGTGTTTCCTTTAAAGGAAGTGTGCGAGATATATTTAGAAAACAGATGGATCTGTATGTGATATCTATGGATCTGGAGAAGGTATATGATAGAGGTGATAGAGATGCTTAGTGGAAGGTCTTAAGAATATACAGTGTGGGAGGAAATCAGCTAGGAGTGGGAAGTTTTATCAAGGGTGTAATGCTTGTGTAGGAAGCAAGGAGAGTGAATGGTTCCAAGTGAAGGCTGGTCTGTGGCAGGGGCGTGTGATGTCACGATGGTCGTTTAATTTGTTTATGGATGGGTTATGTGAGAGAGATAAATGCAAGCCTTGGGGATAAGTGCAAGTATGCAGACTGTGGGAGATGAAAGTGCCTGGAAAGTGAGTCAGATGTTGTTTGCTGATGATACAGCACTGGTGGCAGAGTCAAATGAGAAACTGCAAAAGTTGGTGAATGAGTTTGGAAGTGTATGAAAGGAGAAAATTGAGAGTGAATGTGAATGAAAGCAAGGTTTACATGAGGTTACATGAGACTGACAGGTAACAGGAGGCCTGATTGGCCCACAACTATATTGTCTATTAAAAAAATTAACAAGTAATTCTGCTCAGCAATTATTTAAGCTGTTACTGACTTCCCGCTGCTGCACATTAGCCTTCTACTGTCCCCATTACTGCTGCCATTTATACAGTTTCTTTCTGGCATTTTTCTCAGAGCATACCTGAATTGATAAAAGTATTTGCCTGAACAACTTTTGAAGGTATCTATAGTTCTAGAATTCACTACAGCTGATAATAACTTATTCTAGTGCTTAACACACCTACAGGAAAAGCACCTTTTTCCCACATTCATATTGCATCTTTTAGCTTTGAGTTTTATTCCATTTGTCCTGGTAACCATATTTTTTTGTATTTTGAAAAGATGTTCATGATTTACATAACTGAACTTGTTCAGAATTTTGAACACTTGGATTAAGTCTGCAAAGTCTATGCTTTTTATGGGAGAAGTGATCTAAATGTTTTAGCTTCTCCTTATATGCCAGATTTCTAAGGGATGGGATCAATTTTGTCGTGCATATTTGTACTTGCTCTAATTTTTCCTCATCTTTTTTAGTTTGGAGACCAAAACTGGACTGCATATTCAAGGTGTGGTCTTACCAGAGAATTATAAGTTGTGAGAATTGCTTCTGGTGTCTTGTAATCTATGTCCCTGGCTATGAAACCTAAGATTTGGTAGCTTTTTTACTTGCTGCTTGATACTGTTTAGTGCACTTAAGACTGTTGCTAATGAAAACTCTATGGTCCTTTTCTTCATTTGCTTTAGAGAGTTTTCAAACAGTTTGTGGTCATAATGTGTATTCTTGTCCCTACAGTGCATAACTTTACACTTGTCTACATTAAACTTCTTTTGCCATCTGCCTGACCACTCTGCTATTAAGTTAAGGTCTCTGAATCATTTTGCAGTCCTGCCAGTTTACAGTATTACCTCCTAGTTTAGTATCATCAGCAAATTTGGAGGTCTTAGATATGAGATCGAGTTCTAGGTCATTAATGTATATTATGAAAAGAATGGGGCCTAAGACCAACCCCTGTTGTACACCACTTGATACATCAAGCCAATCTGAGACTTCACCATTTAATACTACACGTTGCTTTCTTTTGGTAAGCCAGTCTCTGATCCATACACAGAGTTCTTCACTGATTCCATGTGCTTTGAGTTTAAGTAAAAGTCTCTTGTTAGGTACTTTATTAGGTTCAGCAGGGTTGAGGATCAAGTTTGCTGGGGTGTGAGTTTAAATGGAGAAAACTTGAAGGAAATGGAGTGTTTTGGATATATGGGAATGGACATGGCAGCAAATGGAACTATGAAAGCAGAAGTGAGTAATAGGGTGGGGGAGGGGGGAGGGGAGATGTTCTGTGAGCACTGAAGAATGTGTGGAAACATATAACATTATCTGGGAGGGCAAAAATAAGTATGTTTCCAGGAATAGTAGTCCCAGTGATATTATATGGATGCGCAGCTTGGACTATAGATAAGGTTATGCAGAGGAGGGTGGATGTGTTGCAAATGAAATATACGACGACAATATGTGGTGTGGGGTGTTTTGATTGAGTAAGAAATGTAAGGGGCAGAGAGATGTGTGGTAATAAAGAGTGTTGGTGAGAGAGCAAAAGAGGGTATGCTATATGATTTGGCATATTGAGAAAATGAGTAGGGGAAGGTTGACAAAGAAGGTATATGTGTCAGAAGTGGAGGGAACAAGAACTGAAAGACCAAACTGAGGATAGAAGAATGAAGTGAAAAAGATTTTGAGCGACTGGTGACTGAACATGAAGAAGGATGAAAGGCATGCATGGAATAGAGTGAATTGAAGTGATGTGGTATACTGGGGTCAATGTGCCATCAATGGACTGAACCAGGGCATGTGAAACATCTGGCATAAACCATGGAAAGGTCTGTGTGGCCTGGATGTGGATAGGGAGCTGTGGTTCTGGTGCATTATACATTGCAGCTCATGTATGGATATGAGTGAATGTGGCCTTTCTTTGTCTACATCCTAGAACTACCTCACTGAAGCAGGGGGTGGCAATGCAGTTTCCTGTAGGGTGGGGTGGTCCCAGGAATGGATGAAGGTGAGCAAATATGAATAAGTACATGTGTATATATGTATATGTATGTACATATTGCACAAAATCACATCAGATATGTGATTCTATAAATGCTGGAAAAACCACAAGGAAAAGGAAACACTAGATCCTGAGAGCTTTCATCTCTTAACACATCTTCAGAGGACAGTTACAGAATTCTGTAAATGTCCCTCTGAAGATGTGTTAATTCACAAAAGCGCTCAGGATCTCATGTTTCCTTTTCCTGTGGGTTTTTTCAGCATGTATATGTACATATATGTGGCAGTAGAGAGTATTTTTGGTGCACATGGGGTATTCAGATCTATGAAAGGAATGGTGAGGAGTTTGTGGAGATATGTGCTAAAAAAGACTAGTGATTGGGAATACCTGGTTTAAAAAGAGAGATATACACAAGTAGATGTAAGTGAGTAGGAGAGATGGTTGACGGGCATTATTAGATAGCATATTAATTGATAAATGTGTAAAAAAGAAACTTTTGGATGAAAAAGTGCTGAGGGGGCAGCTGGTGGGATGTCTGATCACTATCTTGAGGAAGTGAGGGTGAAAACTTGCAGGGTTTTTGAAAAAGAGCAGACAATGTAAGGGAGAGGAATGTGGTGAGAGTAAGTGCAATTGGAAAGGAGACTAGTATGAAGAAGTAACAGCAGATATCGAGTGTAGAATGGCAAAAGGTAAGAGTAAATGATGTGAAGGGAATGGGTGAGGAATGGTATGTATTTCGGGAAGCTGTGATGGCATGTGCAAGAGATGCATGTGGCATGCAAAAGGTGGGAGGTGGGTAGATTAGTGAGTGGTTGGATGAATTAGTAAAGTTGCTAGTGAAAGAGAAAAGAGAGTAATCTGGGCAGTACTTACAAGGAAAGAGTGCAAATGATTGGGAGATGTATAAGAGAAAGTGGCAGGAGGTCAAGAGAACGGGGCAAGGGTTGAAAAAGAGGGCAAGTGAGAGGTGGGGTGAGAAAGTATCAGTAAACTTTAGGTAGAATAAAAAGATGTTTTGGAAGGATGTAAGTAATGTGTGAAAGACAAAAGAACAAATGGGAACATCAGTTGATGGGGCAAAAGGGGAAGTGATAACAGGTAGTAATGGAGTGAGGAGATGGAGTGAGTATTTTGAAGGATCGTTGAATGTGTTTGATGATCAAAAGGCAGATGTAAGGTGCTTGGGTCAGGGTGGTGTGTGAAGTGAGAGAGTCAGGGAGAGTGATTCGGTGAAGAGAGAAGAGGTGGTGAAAGCCTTGCGGAAGACAAAATCGAGCAAGGCAGCTTAAGTGGATGGTATTACAGATGAATTTATTGAGAAAAGGGGTGACTGTGTTGTTGATTGGTTATTAAGGATATTCAATGTATGTATAGATCACGGCGAAGTGTCTGAGGATTGGGGGAAAGAATGAATAGTGCCACTGTATAAAGGAAAAGCAGATATGGGTGAGTGTTCAAACAATAGAGGTATAAGTATGTTGAGTATACCAGGAAAATTGTATGAGAGGGTATTAATTGAGAGGGTAAAGGCATGTACAGAGCATCAGACTGGGGAGGAGCAGTGTGGTTCCAGAAGTGGTAGAGGATGTGAGGATCAGGTGTTTGCTTTGAAGAATGTTTGTGAGAGAGGAGCGAGTGTGCAGGCTGGTGGGGATGAGAGGGACTGGAAGTGAGTCAGTTGTTGTTCACTGATAATACAGCACTGGTGGCTGATTTGAGTGAGAAACTGCAGAACTTGGTGACAGTTTGAAAGAGTGTGAGAAAGGAGAATGTTGAGAGTAAATGTGAATAAATGCAAGGTTATTAGGTTCAGCAGGGTTGAGGGCCAAGTTAAGTGAAATGTGAGTCTGAATGGAGAAAAAATGGAGGAAGTGAAGTGTTTAAATATTTGGGAGTGGACTTGGCAACAAATGGAACCATGGAAGTGGAAGAGAGTCATAGCAAGGGGTAGGAGGCAAAGGTTGTGGGAGTGATGAAGAATATGTGGAAAGAGAAAATGTTATCTCGGAGAGCAAAAATGGGTATGTCTGAAGGACAGTAGTTCCAACAATATCATATGGTTGCGAGGCATGGGCTATAGATAGGTTTGTGCAGCAGAGGGTGGATGTGTTGGAAATAAAATGTTTGAGGGCAATATATGCTGTGAGGTGGTTTGATTGAGTAGGTAATGAAAGGGTAAGTAAGATGTGTGGTAATAAAAAGAATGTGGTTAGGATAGCAGAAGAGGGTGTGTTGAAATAGCTTGGACATATGGAGAAAATGAGTGAGGAAAGGTTGACAAAAAGGTTATGTGTATCAGAGGTGGAGGGAACAAGGAGAAGCAGGAGACCAAATTGGAAGTGGAAGGGTGGAGTGAAAAATATCTTGAATGATCAGGGACTGAACATGCAGTAGGGTAAAAGGCCTGCATGGAATAGAGAAAATATGAACAATGTGGTATACTGGGGACAATGTGCCATCAATGGACTGAACCAGGGCATGTGAAATCTCTGGGGTAAACCATGGAAAGGTCTGTGGGGCCTGGATGTGGATAGGGAGCTGTGGTCTTGGTGCATTACTCATGATAGTTCATGTATGGATGTGACTGGCTGTAGCCTTTCTCAGTCTGTTTGCTGGCACTACTTCACTGACATAGGGGGTGGCAATGCTGTATCCAATTGGGTGGGCTGCCACTAGGAATAGATGAAGGCAATCAAGTATGAATCTATACATGTGTGTATATGTATATGTGTGTGTACATGTGTGTGTATGTGTATGTACGTATGTATGCATGTATGTATGAATATACATATATATTTTTTTCATACATATTCGCCATTCCCTGCATTAGTGAGGTAGCGTTAAGAACAGAGGACTGAGCCTTAAAGGTAAAATCCTCACTTAGCCCCCTTCTCTGTTCCTTTTGGAAATGTAAACACAGGAGAGGAGGATTTCCAGCCCCCTGCTTCCCCCCCCCCCCCCCCCCCCCCCCCCCCCCCCCCCCCCCCCCCCC
>JAYMFT010281466.1:0-10485 GCA_038088735.1 Panulirus argus | reverse complement strand
TCCCTATATATATAAATATATATATATATATATATATATATATATATATATATACAAACACCCAAGCTTAAGCCAGGTACCCATTTTATCGACCAGCCCTATGGGTGGACGAACATCTGGGTTGACTGTGGGCAGACTGCCGCAACCAGGATTCGAACCTATACGCTCGACCCTGGGTGGCCCGTGGATGCGTCACGGTCAGAAACGCTAACCGCTACACCACGGAGGTAAACTCACCTATTAGAAGCGGTACGTGGATACGATCTCATAATTTCATTAAAATCATTAGTTTTCTTACAACCTAAAACACAGCAATCTAGTGTGCGTCCATACAGGTGGTGTTATCGAATTACTCCTTGCCCGTGGATGCACTGCAAGTAAAAAGTCACTATGGCGAGGCTGTAACGTTGGGAGAAACAGCCACCATCAAAGAACTTCTCACTCCAAAGGAGTCTGAATCTACTACTACATGCAGCGTTGACTTGGGCTGCAAGAGAGTTTAGAAATGTCCTGGGCAACACCAGGACTCCTTCAGAGACACAGATTCTGGTGTAGTTATAGATAACTAAATATGCAAAACTTTACACGTTATTATAGTGTCTACTCAGTATTTTCTTAATTACTCACATCTTCACATTTCATGCTTTCTTTACGCTCTTCTACTTCCTATAGACAAATTAACTACACTTCCTGATTGCACTTTTTTAACAAGTTGGACAACTGAGCATTGGATTCAAAAGCCTCTTTATTGGTGCACATCTGGCTTAGGTATGAACTCCATCGTGTTCTCAGAGATTTGTGAGTGGGAGGAGATAGAACAGTCTGGCCAGTAACGTATTCCATTATCAATGCGCACATACCAACTATCTAAGCTTCAGAGACGAGCTTGTTACATTATGGTCTTTGGGTATTAAGGGCAAGTAGCGAAGATACACAGTCTGGGTCAATTGAGCTAATTGGGGTTCTAGTCTTTTTTTATGGTAAGCCCAAGAGAGACGAGTATAACGAACAACTCGGTTCACAAGGAAGACGCCCATTTACTTATTCTTATCATTGTTCTCTACTCTGGCCTGATTTCCAAGGCCTCGCGGTGGCTGCGTCACCCCGTCAGGACAGATACTGCGTGAATATATTCTTCAGTCCAGAGATCGTGTGCGTGTTGATCAAGGGCACTGGCTTTGGCAAGGTGCTGAAGGTGAGGACGACTGTGTGTGTAATCACTCACTCTTTTAAGTTAACAGGCAGGTAGCCTACGGTGGCATCATAGGAAGTTACGTAACATGCCAGTGTAGCGGGAAGCGACGTGTTCTTGCTCCCTAATTCTCTGTATAAGTAGCAGTGACCCGAACATCTTCCTGGTTGTAATTTGGATTCCTTGAGATTTATTACTGGCTTTGTGGCGTAGACAAGAAAACGCTACTTGGATTACCACACAGAAGCTTCATTCAATTACGAGGCTGAATCTTAAGACTCTCTCTTCTACGTTCGAAATAACTCAGTTTCTTTGCGCATGTTAAGCACTTTGGTGATCTTGGGACAGCCAAATGTAACCTTACGTCTTCATAAATTCCTTTTCTCAAATCTCACTGTCTTTGCCGTTGCGTAAGACCATAGTTTGTGCAATGCGTAACCCGTATGAAGCCTTACTCGAGCCAAGTACGCCATTCCAGCGTATGTTATTCTAATACTAACACCATGATTAGGACTGAAATTTGCCTCCTCTCTGAGAACTCTCGAGTCCCTGCGTACATAATCGATGTGGCTTTGTACAGCAGCTACCGTGCACGCTACTGAGATTCCAAGACGTTGAAAAGATGGGACAAGTGAATAGGTCTCGACGTCAGTTTTCAATTCTACCGGTCTGCTTTTACGATTCGCAATAGGTTAACTGAACACACTTGAGTTTTCTCGGCGGACATGATGAAGTCAAGGGGTATTTATCACACACTGTGTGTGTAAAACTGCTGCTCACATCTGTCCTTTCCTTGTTCCTAAGGCATCTCAGTAAGCTATCCTTTAAGTCTTATCAACACTCCTTCGCTCCATACCACATTCTCTAACGCCCTCTCAATTACAACGCCACCCAAGTCTTCTCGCCTCGCGTTCAGCTGCTGGGTAGTTCACTCGTCACAGCTTCCACTCTTAAGCCATTCCGTTATTTGTGAACTCGCGTTCTACTCGCAAATATCACATCAGACCGTTCCGAGCCTTTTAGCAAACTCTTCCGTATCTACAAACTCGTCTCTCTAACCTGTATGACACTATTCGCTTTGCCAGCTAATTCCTCGTCTTTCAATAAGCTCTCTGATGCATCATCGTTCATTCAAATGATGCTCGGAAATTCCAATAAGTCATTAATTATTCACCATCGGCACTAATTGTTCACCATTTCACCACATCTCACTCTAACCAGAAACCACTCGCTCGTTCCTTCACATGCCCTTCCCTGCACTGCCACCGCCGTCTCTGTGGCTTACCCAACTATGGATTTCCTCATCATTCCAGAGCCCCTTCTAGCAGCATTCCAAAGCCCCTTCCAGTCAGCTTCCATCATATGACTCTGTCAAGAACAAAAATACTGTATACACACGCATTTGTCTGTCAGTTATCAATGACAGCTTTAAACATTCATTTCCCTGGTGAATATATAATGAACAACACAGCAGATACCTTCAATAAATCCACCATGAACCAGTCAATTTTATTGCTTATGATCCAATAAATCCTCTCAATTACTCCTCTGTCGAAAAACCTTTCCGCTCCGTCTGATAACCTAACACCTCTGTTGTTTTAAACATTAAATAAATCCTTTTCTCCCTCCGCCTTGATAAACTAACACCTCTATTTTTCTTTGTTTTTAACAATGGCTCCCGGAAAAACCTTTGCCTTCTTTTCCCGCCGCTTAAGTCGTGCATCCATTCACTACTGAAGCAACTTGTACAACCCAAGCAACTTCTTAGTATGTGCACACTGCTTCCTTCCCCTTCCCCATCATCTTTCTAATTTGTTAAAAAAAAAAAAAAAATCACTGGTTGAAAAATACTAGACAATATAGACAGATATAAACGTCTTCATGAAAGAATGTTTAAACCCTCTCAATCCTTTACGGCCTCCTATATAACAAGTATATATTTTCTGTACATTTTTCAGTCTTTAACTGCAGTGAATTCTGTAAACCTTTGATTAACTATCATCAGTTAAAAAAAGGGAAAGTGAAGTCAATACCATTCAATTTTCGACTCCTTCCATACAGCTTGAACGATTTAGGTAAAGGGGTCGGGCAGGCGGGTCATCTGTCTCCTCTTGTGTGGCTCCTCCTCCTCCCTCCTCATTCTCCTGACGAAGTGGCTTCACACAGGCGGCCTCATCACATGGTATATAATACGCACCAACCGCGCTTTTTACCGATCACTCTGGCAACCCCCCTACACTTTCGGGACCTGGCCTCTTGCCACTCACGTCACCCACCTCTCTCTTTCTCTCTCTCTCTCTCTCTCTCAGCCGGCACAGAGAAGCACTTTCCCTGGCGTCAGAGACACACTCTCATTCAACAACCCCTACACAGTTCATGGCAGGATCGTATTCACAGCGCGAGAACCAAACCGCTTCGATTTAGCAGAGAAGGTGAAACTCTGAACGATCCTTGGACCATTACAACGACGGAGGGAAAACTAATCTCAAGCACGGGCGGGAGAGAGAAAACCCGAGGTTCCGAGTGCACTGATCACCGACAGCCGAGAGTCTTAGCAGATCAAAAAGCCGCTACGCAGGATGGGACTCCTGTCTGATCTCGTCTGTGGCCGACGAGCACGGTTTTCTGTGACCGTCTGTTTTTCCTGCGAGACACCAAAGCCTCAGGTACACACACACACACACACACACACACACACACACACGAGTTCCCTCTCTCTCTCTCTCTCTCTCTCTCTTTGACGGACAGGTTCGCTCTTCGCTCCTGCTGGAGAAATCTGGCCGAGGGTTTTGTATAGTTGTGTTTTATTTTTCATACTCGGGGTCGGGATGTTACCTGACGTTATGTCTTTAGGTGGAGTGTGTGTGTTCTCTGGCGCCTGCGTGAGCCACAGAAGCATATGTTGTGTCCGGAGAATAAGATCTGTGGCTGGTTGCCGTGTGTGTGTTTGTCTGTGATGGAAACGCGTTCTGTTCTCTTTCTTTACATTTTCCTGTGGTGAGCGCCACGCGCGCTCCCTGCCTTTCGGTCCCAAATCGCATTATAAGTACTTGAAAGTGATTTAAGTACTCTTTCAGTAGTCTTAAGGCCAGGACTACCTCGCTTGGTCTATGTAATTATGTAACTCTCTCTCTCTCAATATATTGTATTATATATATATATATATATATATATATATATATATATATATTTATATCCGGACCGGCAACAGTGGCTCCTTGATCCATAGCCTGGTGTGTGTGTGTGTGTGTGTGTGTGTTTTCTGGTCTCGTCTCACAAGGCCACGATAAATCCTCTTACGGGCTCCTGCTAATGGTCGGCCACCTAATCTGCCCCTTTGTCTACACCTTCCCATTTCATATTACCCCTCAATCTCCTCCTCTCACTCGTCTTCTTTTTTTCTGTTTGTCAGCCGAGTTGGACGAAGAATGATTGTTACGGCAACAATTTTTTTCATTTTCCACATTTTTTTTCCTGCCGGCAGTTTGGGCCGGAGGGAGGGAGAGGGAGGCGAGTGGACGGACCGGTGCCTTGTGCTTTCCGGTCACGTCTCCACCGCTATATTTCGACTTTTCATATGGTTAGGCTCGTCATAGACCATCAGGTCCTCTGTTATCTGTTCTTCCCATGTGCTGTCCTCCAGCAGATAACCTCGTCATGGACCATTGGGTCTCCTGCTATCTGTCCTTCCCGTGTACTGTCCTCCAGCAGATAACCTCGTCATGGACCATTGGGTCTCCTGCTATCTGTCCTTCCCATGTGCCGTCCTCCAGCAGATAACCTCGTCATGGACCATTGGGTCTCCTGCTATCTGTCCTTCCCATGTGCTGTCCTCCAGCAGAAAACCTCGTCACAGACCATCAGGTCTTCTGTTATCTGTCCTTCCCAGGTACCGTCCTCCAGCAGATAGCCTCACAGAACATCAGGTCTTCATTTATCTGTCCTCTCCATATTCTCATTAAGTGGAAAACAGATTTTTATTCTCTGTTCATTTACGGTTCTCACACTACAGTGCAAGGAGCATGTCAACAACTGAAAGACCTTGTAAAGTAGCTAGTGAACCTATCTACCCTAACCAAACCTAAACATATCTAACTTACATTATTCTAACAAACCTAACTTAGCTTATAACCCAAGATAAACTAACCAAACAGTCTACGTTAACATAACCAACGTCACCATATTACTCCAAGCTATCCTAAGATAACCTAACCCACCTTAAGGTAGCCTAAGCTAAGTTAACCTAACTTACTCTAAACTAACCTATCCTACCTTAAACAAGCCTATGCTAAGCTAGCCTTCCCTAAGCTAGCTTAAACTAACCTAACCTAACCTAGTCTAAGCCAATGTATCCTACCCTAGGCTAAAACATGCTATCCAACTCTAAGCTGATCTAAGCTAGCCCAAGCTAACTTATCCTACCCAAAGCTAACTTCATCTACTCTCAGCTAACCTAACCTAACCAAACTTACTCCAGCCAATCAAGATACAAATTCAACATAAAACGTATCCATGTTTAACAGAGCAAGATGCGGAAATCTATATCATTTCCCTGGAATACGCGACCCCTGGCCAGCAGCAGGATGACGAATAGCCAAAAGCAAATGCGCCACCTGTAGGGGACACCACTCAACACTACACCACACCACGGTGCGTACTGCCTCTTATGAGCTCTACATAAAATATTACATTGGTAAAATAGTATCACTTGACAGGTTCTGTATTAACTCTCTCTTTCTCTTTCTCTCTCCCTGTCCTGTCTCTCTCTATGGAGGCGTGTGTGTGTTTGTCTGTGCGTTACTGGAAGAGTGTCTTACACGCTTGCTGTCCCGTGTTTTAAGCTTATACTTGTACCATTTCCTTCCCACACATCAGCCTGAGCCGTGTGCCCATTTATCGACCCATCCCAAAGGGGAGGATGAACAGTTAGGGTTGGCTGTGAACAGACTCCTGCGCCATGATTCGAACCCGGGTGGGCCCTTGCGTGAATCATGGTCACGAACGCTAACCACGACACCATGGAAATTCTTAGTGCAAATCTGATCATTAGGAATCCCTCTTTGTTTGTTTGTTTGTGCTAGTGTTTGTTTGTTTGTTAGTGTTAGTGTGTGTTAGTGTGTGTGTGTGTGTGTGTGTATGTTAGTGTGTGTGTGTGTATGTTAGTGTGTGTGTGTGTGTGTATGTTAGTGTGTGTGTGTGTGTGTGTATGTTAGTGTGTGTGTGTGTGTGTGTGTGTGTATGTTAGTGTGTGTGTGTGTGTGTGTGTGTATGTTAGTGTGTGTGTGTGTTAGAAGACAATATCTCCGTCTTGTGTTTATTTTCAGGTCATACACAGCGATCTTGTTTCCCATCCTTCCGCTCGTGTTTACTTTTGCTCTCTGTTGACATCCCGGCTGGCACGCTCATCACACGGGCAACTTGGGGAGGGTGTCATATATCACGCGTCTTTTTTTTTTTTTCATTCTCCCCCTTTCTTTCATTCTGACTCGAGGTGCAGTGTTTGGTATGTGCGAGGTGTGCGAGAGGTGTGTGTGTGTGTCTGTGTGTGTGTGTGTGTGTGTGTGTGTGTGTGTGTCTGAGTGTGTGTGTGTGTGTGTCTGAGTGTGTGTGTGTGTGTGTCTGAGTGTGTGTGTGTGTGTGTCTGTGTATGTGTGTGTGTGTGTCTGAGTGTGTGTGTGTGTGTGTCTGTGTATGTGTGTGTGTGTGTCTGTGTGTCTGTGTATGTGTGTCTGGTTTTAAAAGAAAGCACGAGATTGGTTTCCCTACCCGGCCTGGAGTTATGAGTGTTCTGAGAACCCGAGGCGTACCACCAGGCAATATTAAATTGTGAGCAGCGTCCCTCGGCAAAGCAAATAACATAACCAGTCGAAAACATCGGTGTGGCCCGCTCTCTGCTGGCCGACCCTGCCTGTCCGAAGCAGGGTCCTGGAGACGAAAAGCCTCAGAGTTCGGGAATCACTTTACCTTAAAACTGTCAAGGACACGTGAGACAATCGGAAGAAATCGAGCGTCAGTCTCTGATGTTGTGAGACCGATAATAACTTGGCAGAAAAAAACACACTTGTGGGTAGACAGATGTTCAAAGATACGGGCGTAGACTCGTTCAAACTGGCGTTCTCCCCTAGACGATAAGGAGCAGATGCAATGCCGGCAGCTCCTGATGGCAAAAAAAAAGAGTCTGTCATGTATCTTTTGAGGTGACAACGCTAAGGACATAAAGTTGAACCTCTAGTTGGTCGGCTGTCCATCGCAGCAGTTCTTCTGGAGAAGGACCCGAGATCCACCAACACTGTGTTGACATCAAAGCTTGAGTTCAACAACTATGGAGGAACGTGTCTCTGACAATGATTGTGTGTGTGTGTGTGTGTGTGTGTGTGTGTTGTGCAGGGGGGGTAGGAGGGTGTCGGCAGTTTGACGTTCGGAGGCGAATACGAAAGGAGACTGTTGGTTTCCCAGATACGTTTTGAGGAGAGGGTCTCTACACTGTATTACGTTGTTACCCCTTGAACCATCGGGGAGCGTGGTATTCCAAGTCATCGATCCTGGTTGACTTAGGTCTTGGGGCAGGCAAACTCTTTCTTCCTGTGGCAATGTTCAAACATGCGATTGGACAGATGCCAATAGGCTCTGTGAGGTCTTCACATGACCAGCAATGAGTGGGGTTAAGGAGTGCTCATCCCTCGCTGCGCTGAGTGTCACTCCGTCAGTCTTCATTTGTTCTTTGGAACTCACACTGATTTTCTTGCAATTACCTAAATGGATGGCACCAGGCTTGTCTTGAAAGTCTCGTCCGCTCATAAATACGAGGATGCTGGACTTCTCAACTTCGGCAAATAGTGATCTCTTGACTGGGATTTACTTTCCGTGTGTCCCACTGGACGTGAGATCTCTCTTCTTCCGTTCTTGTTACTGATGTTCCCAACTCACTGATGGTCTTGTGAACCTCAGAATGCACAGTTGTAATGTCGCTGGATGGGACTGAGCAACGTGATACAAACGTACAAGGTCTGTTATCCTGGTAATGGGAAAATTGAACCAAACATGCCAGATGATGGCAAGAATTTGTAGTTCTTATTGTATTCCAGTTACTATAAGGTCCTGAAAATAGCTTCAGACCTTATAGTGAACTCAGGCAATGGTAAGTTTGCTATTATAGAATTAGCTTCCAAAAGCTGAAAATTGTTCACAATCGAGTTCTGGCGACTAGTGAACAACTTCGCGGTGGTATTCATCATATAAACCTTGTTCAGCTTGGGCTTCAAGCTGCTGTTTTATCTTTTGTTTTAATATCTAATCCACAGGGGGGGGGACTTAGTACCCAAAAGGCAAAAGCTAATAGGCAGTTAAAACATCGTTAAGTAAGTCGAAGAGAAGATTCTCCTTTTCTTCATCAATACATCACAAACAACAATAGGATTTGGACACACACAACCTTCTTCCCTCATTCAGGTGCCTTCAACTGGCAAGACGGATGGGCGAGTGGTATCCCACATCATCATCTCTAAGACTCCAGAACACACCAGCAGCACCACCACGAACTTTTAAATTCATAATCTACTCAGCGAAAAACGAGATCTAACATCTCGCCACGTCAGACAACATCAGTCTATGGCCAAATCAAAACCTCAAAATTTCAAGAGTTATTCATGGATCAGCCTGCCAAGATGTAGGTCACAAACAACAAGAGGAGAAACAAAATTTACGAAACAGCGCGAATTGCCATTACGATACTGTCACCTCGTATACCGCTGTCAACAAGCTGCTGCAGAATTTAGTTACGCAAAAGTACATGAGAATGATTAAGAAAAAAAATCGAAGCAGAGGTAAGGTGAAAGGTGTCTGGTCCTTGACCAAAACCACCTCTGGTAACTTCAGTAATTCGACCTTTCCTCTTGAGAACTTATCAGTCTTTAGCTAGTTCTCCAGCTGGTAAAGCACTTCTGGAAGACCTCGTGAAGATGAGAGACCCTTACCGAGCTAATGCCTGGAAATCCTTAAAGGCAACAACTCTGCACAGATAAAATCAACAGATATATTTCACTGCGTCAGAAATGTATAGATAGATAGATAGATAAAATTGATGTGAACGACGATAGAAAGCTACACAGACGATCAAATGGGCAGGCAGACTGGGTAGATAGTACATATCAAATAGAAATGAGAGGAGAAAGAGAAGAGAACATAACAAATAGAAATGAGAGGAGAAAGAGAAGAGAACACCATCACCAGCAGTATTTCCCACCCCGCCAATCAGTGCAGCCAATACCTTGCCGAATAACACATCAAGACATTGTCGCCACGGCGAAAAATATTCTTGCATCTTAATTGCAAAGGAAGTTTTCAATGGCGGCGGTGTGCATAACAAACTTAATTAGGGAGTTTTCACTGGTTGCAAACCCACATGAACGTCACAATTAAGCAGGGCTTCGACAACGTAAAACTTTCCTTCCTCCTCTTGTCCTTGTGAAGGTATTAAGCCCGTGTCTTGCTCATCACACTGGCTAATCTCAGATTCCCCCTAAAGAGTTTCCCCGAACAACAAGTGTGTGACGGAGTGATGTCTTAAGCGAGTCCACCTGTGCCCTTTCTTTCTCCTGAACACCCGTAATGTATTACTAATATGACAATTGTTAGTGTGAGGCACGCCTGAACACACACACACACACACAGTTGTTATTTACAGATAATACCCCTGTACTGTGCTTGAATCTATGTATAGAGCCTCCTTATCCCGCCTCTGTAGCTTGTCACATAACCTCACGTATAGGTGGACTGAGCAGTTGGCTAACAGGGAATAGACACGAGGTCTGGAGAAAAATGGGCGTACAGAAATTGACTGAAGCCTAGGGACACCAGAACCCGAGTAAGCCATGATGCCCTCCAGCAGCAAAGGATTCGAACCCTGCTCCATTTGGGTGGTTGCTGGGTACGCTAACCACTCGGCACTAATAGTAGCGTTCATATACCTCCACGTGTGACAGTAAGCTCTGTAAAAATTGCTGATGACTGGTAATGTTAGCCTGATGGGATATGACCGGTCTCTAAGACCCCGTTGATCATGGACGCGAGACGAAGGGGTATTCGATTACTAGTAATCGAATTGTCATTACCCTATAAGGGGCAGCATAGCCGAGTGGTTAGCGTATCCAGCAACCACACAAATAGTGCCGGGGTTCGAATCCTTGCTGTTGGAGGGCATTGTGTGTTCTATGAAAAGTTCGCGTCCATAAGCACTATATTTGCACACACACACACACACACACACATATATATATATATATATATATATATAT
>JAYMFT010281455.1:0-10485 GCA_038088735.1 Panulirus argus | reverse complement strand
ATATATATATATATATATATATATATACATACATAGACAGATAGATATATAATGAGTTTATATATATATATATATTGCAAGAGGTCACTGTGGTGCGCGTGATCTCATATATATTTTTGTTTAACAAGGCAGGAGATCTTCTCTCAAACATATTTCACTGAATATGACTGCCAGTTCAGCAATTATCAGTTTCTTGTTAATGTTATCAACATGTGTAACGATTCTCTTATACTACTCGGGTAAATTACCAATAAGCTGGCCAGAGTTCATAACAGGGGTAGAACCAAACTCAGGTGGAAACTGGTTGTCTAATTCTTCTCAGGAACGCAGTAGTACAACACGACACAATACAATGTTTCGTGACTCGAGTCATGAAACGTTTTGTTGTATTGCATTGTGATGTGTTGAGTTGTGCTGTGTTTCTGTATACTTAAGATGTATTTCGTCAACCTGTCCGTCGTCGTCCGTCCGTCCGTCGTTGTCCGTCCGTCGTCCAAAGTCGCACTTTAACGTATACCTTAACCTCGGTCACAACTTAAGAAGCCAAGAATACATACTTGATACTTTCCAGGCAATATTTCCACACCATTCTTAGTTCTCTTAGCAGGATTGTAGATGACCAAAAGGTCCTGTGGTTCATCCTTCTAGCTATGTATCCAGTGAAACGCTAAACGTAGATTGTAGTAATAGCCCAAGGACATTGTTCTGGGAGAAACTTCATGTAGCAAATGCTTGTTGGTATTTAGTTCCACATGCGAGTATCCTGAGCGATGTCAACACATTTAAAGTGTAAATATTGAGAATGTACTGCACAACACAACTTACTAACAGTGTCCGGGAACTGCGCTCACCATTTCCTGTGTAGCGGTCAAATTGCTTTTAACATTAGCGTTTTACAAAAGCTTTCATTACTACCTTTAGAATGTAGGTCAGTTACTTAGTGCACTAATTTGCAGACTCTGAATTTTTTATGCCAAGTACTATGCTAGTGTGAGGTTGGCACGATCTTTTCTTTTATTGTTGGTTCTTAGCATTCCAAGGGTTTGACATTCTCAGACTCATAATATTCCAGATGTCTACATTTCAAGATATTTCGTAATCCAAGCCATTATTATGTATTCCAGCGTCGATATGTATCATGCACTTGGCATTCCAAATGCTTAGTATTCAAGAATCGTGGTGCTTCAGATCCTTGGTCTCCCAGACTCTTGAATGTTCCAGAGCTACAACATTAAAGGGACTTGGTATTCTATAGCCTTAGTATTCCAGATCCCTAGCGGTCTAAACCTTAAGTGTTTCAGGTCCATAGCATCCTAGATCATTAGAATCGTCCCTAATAGTATCCCAAGCTCCTTAAAGCTACGCCCATACCATTACAGATTCCGAGTATCTGAGACTTCCTGATCTATTATCCGTTAATGCTTTCGATCCCTCTAATTCTAAAAGGCAGCGTTCCGAGACCTAGTGTATTTCAGATCCCTGGTATAACCAGATCGTCCCGGATTTATGAGCACTTTATATACATGTTTCTTATCATTCCAGGATCAATGACAGACCATCACAGCTTCGGACTTTGAAATTTCAGACTTCTCACTGTTCCCAACCCTAGGATTTCAGACATTAGTATACCAGATCTATCATTAATCCCAACCTTCGTATTTTGGACTCTAGCATTCCAGACTTTCAATTGTTCTTGACCTTCGTATTTGAGACTTAATTATTCCAGACGTCTTTCAGTTCCAAATCTTCGTTTTTTGTTATTCCACGCCTCTCACACTTCTTGACCTAAGTGTTTCAGACTTCTGTATTCAAGACAGGTCTCTCACAGCTCCAAACCCTCGTAATCCAGACCTCTCACAGCTCCAGTCCTGGGTATTCCAGTCGTCTCACACTTCCAGACGTTGGTATTCCAGAGCTCTCATACTTCCAAACCAGGTATTCCAAAGCTTTCTCACTCGTAAACTTTGGTTATTCCAGACCTCTCATGCTTCCAGTTCTAGATGTTCCAGACCTCTCACACCACTAGACCTTGGCATTCCAGACCTCTCATACTTCCAGACCTTGGTATTCCAAAGCTTTCAAACTTCCAGAACCCTGGTATTCCAGAACCTCTCACACTTCAAGATCTTCGTATTCCAGACCTCTCACGTTTTCAGACCTTGTTGTTACAGACCTCACACACTTTCAGACCCTGTTGTTTCAGATCTCTCACACTTCAAGACCTTAGTATTCCAGACCTCTCACACTTTCAGAGATTGATGTTCCAGACCTCTCACACTTTCAGACCTTGGTGTTCCAGACCTCTCACACTTTCAGATCTTGTTGATCTAGACCTCTCACACTTTCAGACCTTGGTGTTCCAGACCTCTCACACTTTCAGAGATTGATGTTCCAGACCCACACTTTCAGACTTTGGTGTTCCAGTCTTCTCACACTTTTAGACCTTTGTGTTCCAGACCTCTCACACTTTCAGATCTTGTTGTTCCAGACCTTTCACACTTTCAGACCTTGGTGTTCCAGACCTCTCACACTTTCAGAGACTGATGTTCCAGACCTCTCACACTTTCAGACTTTGGTGTTCCAGTCTTCTCACACTTTCAGACCTTGGTGTTCCAGACCTCTCACACTTTCAGATCTTGTTGTTCCAGACCTCTTACACTTTCAGACCTTGGTATTCCAGAACTCTCACACTTTCAGACCTTGGTGTTCCAGACCCTTGCCAGCTGTCGCACTCACAGTTCTTCCCCTGGATCGCACCCTCCACTTCGACAGATTAAAAACTTAATTTTTCCATTAACTTTTGATTCACGAGATAGGAATTTCAAGTTTTTTTTATGCACTCTGATTAATCATTCTTGCTGAAATGTATTTTAATAAACATTTTCTCTGATATGTAGAAAAAAAGAAATAGTTGATTGGGGGGAGCTAGAAGGGGGGTGGACCCTCTGCGAATCTTCAATTCAAAAATTGGCTAATTACTAGTTAATGATAGTTAATGAGAGGCATTACTGGCGATTATAGTAGTATTTATTCGCTCTAATGCAGACTCCCAACTGTTTCCCGATATATTTGCAGTTGCGCATTCTATTGGCGGCAAGGAGATGGGACGAGGGGACGAGGAGCTAACGAGTTTAGCCCTATGAGCACTACGGTACGACCCTTGAGCACGACGGTACGACCCTTGAGCACGATTGTATGACCCTTGAGCACGACGGTACGACCCTTGAGCTCGATTGTATGACCTTTGAGCACGACGGTACGGCCCTGGAACTCGACGGTACGACCCTTGAGCACGACGGTACGACGCTTGAGCACGATGATATGACCCTTGAGCACTACGGTACGACCCTTGAGCACAATGGTACGACCCTTGAGCATGAGGATACAATCTTTGACATAACTGTACAGCCCCTGGGTATGATGGGACTAACCCTTAGCATGACCCTTGAGGGGTAGGTCAAAGGTCAGGTCGTCATACCCAAGGATCGTACCGTCATGTTCAAGAGGTTAAGTGTTACTTTGCATTTGTGTTGTGTGGTAAATTTGCAGTTGGCGTTGTGTTTCTCTTTTGTCCTTTCCATTGTAAGGAACTAAATAGTTTGGTTTGTTTCGATTGTTGTTATGTGTACACTGGTAGCGTATTGTGTTTCTTGATGTGTGATGCTTGATGGCTGTGCCTGTTGTAAGATGTTATAGTTATCTCCTTTGATGCTTATTGTGGCTAATGTCTGGCGTCGTAGTTATCGTCCCTGATAACTGTTGTGATAATTGTTGTAGACGTCTGGTGCAATAAAGGTTATGATTACTGGTGTTGTGATGGATGCTGGGTTTAACGATATGTTCGTGTTTGTTGTGATGAATGTTTCACTGCTGTATTAACACAGTTTTCTCTTGTGAATGTGGTTGTTCTTCAGTTGACGTTTTCTAGAATGAAGAACAGCACAGGCATAACATACCCCGTTCATAACCATATCGGATGAAACGGAAAAAGATTGGATGAGAAAAAAGGATGATGAACTTGATTATGCCTTCTTAGATGTATGTGGACCTGACTCTTAAATATAGAAATGTTATAGGAACAGGGAAAAAAAAGAAGGAAGGGAACTCGACAGCTGCGTTGTTCGAGGAAAGACCAAGGTATCATAACGGTCTCCACACAAAAACTATGGGAAGCAGCAGCAAGTCGCGTGCCGCGGGTACAAACCTCGGTGGAAGGGACACAAACATACAGCTCGGGAGAACAGCGGCCATGATGATACCTGTAGAACAGGCAAAGGGACAGCAGTATAACGGCAGAGAGAAAGAGGTAGTTGAAGACTTAATGAGATTCCAGTTCTAACAGAGAGGTGGAAGGACCACCTCAGACAGGTGAGCATGACTCAATACTAGGACGAATATAGCCCACGTACAAACGAAAATCCTGCTCACGAGAGATTTAATTAAAGCAACCACACAATACCCTCAGGTTTTGGAAAGCGGACTTTTGACTTAATCATAAGGGGTTTCTAGTTTAGAAGGGAGGATGTGGTTAAGTCTTACATGTTTATGCTATTCCAGGGATGAATTATGGTGTTTTGAAAATAAACAGAGTGAAACGAATGATATTTAGAAATATATTTAGGTATCAACTGTGTTTTAGCAATACTATCTTTACCTCCGGTACTGTTCCCCATACTCAGACGCTACACAATTGTGTACTGGGTCAGGAGATGGAAATGAGTGAAATGGAATCATCAGCATGAGTCAATGAATTAAATACAGGAGAGAGACGACCATTTATGGATATATGAAGGAGAGTAGGCGACAGGACAGGCCCTGAGGGATACCGCTGTTGATAAGATAAAGCAGGGAAGTCATTCCATTAACACTGCTGTAGTGGACTTGCCAGAAATAACAATAGAAAATTACAGAAAAGTAGAGAGAAGAGAGAAGTTAAACAACGAAAGAAAGTCTCGAAAGTAAGTATGCCACACCTTGTCAAATGCCTTGGAGATGTCGATGGCTAAGACTAATGATTCACCAAATTTGCTGAAAGAGGAAGATCAGAGATGAGTGACACAGGAAAGAAAATCAACAGTAGACCCAGAAATGCGGAAGGTCATACGAGCGATCACAAACAAGAAAAAGGGGTTCCAAGTGTTTCAGAAAGTGAGAGTTATGGGGGATTTTCAAGACTCTAGAGACAGCAGAAGTGAGAGCAAAGGGACGATAGTTGGAGGCGTCAGGGCGGTCTCCTGTCTCAGGGATGGGCTGCACCAAGACGTACTTCCAAGAGGAAGGAACAGGTTTAGTTTAAATAAAGATGGAGAGGGCGAGCAAGGACCTGGGCCAGCTCGGAGGCACACTCCCATAGGACTCAAGGAGGTACACCGTCCAGGCCATAAGTCTTGCCCACCTGAAGCTGGAGAAGTACCTGGGAGACCCAGCATGAAGAAAGCATCATTGGGAGGAGATGGGGAAGAGGGCTAGGCACAGAATCATCCCAAGCAGAATCAGAGGAGAGTGGGGTACAGAGAAGGGCCGCTTTATCAGTTGCAGAGTTAGCTATAGATTGATGAAGTGGGAGAAGAGGAAGAAAGTTTGAATCACATAAATTACTGGAGATACTTTTTCTTAAGGACCAGAAAGATATGTCAATAGATGAGGTCAAATCAGCACACTCACGTTTTGTGAAGGTGTGCTTGACTCTTCGAAGACCGTCTCTGCAGTCATTTGAACAGAAATGAATGCAAAGTGGTTTTCAGGGGAAGGGAAGACTTACATGGCCCGGGACTCTATGTCCCTGATGCGTCAGGCATCAAAGCAGGGGTGATCAAACTATGGTTACGTGAAAAAATATGACTTCGGAGAACAGCCGTAGAACTCTATTCCAGCAAAAGTACCTTCTGTTATAACGTCAGCACAGCTGGTTGCATCCCGGCCAGTGAAGCGTTACACGTTTCAAGGAAATTCAGTGAGGAACCCGCACAGGGATGGCCACCATCCTCTTAAAAAGTGCCACAGTTGGCACTTCGGGCTGGAAACAGGTTTGGGTCCGCCCATTTGGAAATGACAGTGAGAAGATCATGTTTGGGGCCCCTAAGGCTGTACAGCTTTTGTATGCTTATTGAGAGGATTCAGAAGTATATAGAAAAAGGTCGGCTGTGCTGGAAAAGTGGTCGTGTCAATGAAGAACTCGTGTTGGCTGTTTAGTTGTCTGTTCTAGACTGTTAAAGACGGAAAAAGAAAGGGACTCGGTTCCACCGGGATCATCTCGGATAGAATTAGCCCAACCGATCCTTGTGGTGTACATTGAAATCCCCTGCAGAGAGGATTTGAGCTCGTGGATGTGGAGAGCAATGCTTACTAGCGATATATGTCATGCACGTTCCTGTGTTGTGATTGTTACTCCGTTCTGATAGTTGTTGTTGTGATTTTTGCTCTTGAAGATTGTTGCTTCGTCGTGGTTGTTTACTTGTGCTTATGAATTATCAATGTTGGGCTGTGACTGTCATTGTCAAGCTGTGACTGTCACTGCTGCTCTGTAATACTTTGATAGTATTCTCCTTTGTTGGGTATTGTGTTCTAATTGTTGTTCTGCTGTGCTGTGATTGTTGTTGTGACGTGATTTAAAGTTCTGTATTCTAACGGTTGTTGAATAGTGACGGATGCTGCCTCCGTCATGGATGTTACGTTTTGCAGCGGTTTTTCTATATCCTGTCGTGGTTGTTTATGACAAAGGGCTGGATATTGTTGGATATTGTGTGTTGCTATGGTTATAAGTTTTTGAGCATTACTGCGTGTTGTGATAGGCTTTATTTGTTGCCCTGCGTGTCGAATGTTGTGACATTTGTGTGTTGTGAAAGGAGTTATTTGTTGTAAATATCACTATATGGTAAACACTGGTACTTGTTGTTGTAGTTGTATGTTGTATTAGGTATGCTGAGAGGTTTGTGTATTGTGACTTTTTGTGATGTTACGAGTCTCTTGTGATGCTTGTTTGGTTGTGTTGTGATGCCATATTGTGTTGTCGTGATGGTTGTAAGGCGTGCTGGTGGTGTCTTCTGA
Source organism: Panulirus argus (assembly GCA_038088735.1). Lineage (NCBI taxonomy): Eukaryota > Metazoa > Arthropoda > Malacostraca > Decapoda > Palinuridae > Panulirus > Panulirus argus. The sequence continues at coordinate 3,438 of JAYMFT010281455.1, read as the reverse complement.
TGGTTGTATGTTGTGATAGGTGCGTGTCGCTAGTCTGATCCCCGCCCTCACAACTGCTAGGTCACAGACAAGTGCCAGTTGGTTCTGAGATACTCGGGTCAGAGTGACATGTCACACTTGTAATGCTCCATCCTTTTACTCCTTCGTCCTTCGCTCCCTTACTCTTCTCACTCTTCTCACTACCCACTCTTCTCTCCCTCCCTCCCTCCCGTCCCACTCACCAGGTGAGGTATAATACCTTCATCTCTGCCGCTGTCTATCGGCATCACCATGGTAACCACACACACACACACACACACACACACCCTCCCTTTCTCCACATCCCCTCGGGGTAATCTACTTCTCTCCCTTTTGACTACTGTTCGGCCTCCCTTGCACCCTATTGATTGGATGTCACAACCATATTAAATCCAGCATTTTTTTTTTTCTTTCTTTTTCCGCTCCATCCATATGATCCGCTTTTTAACATTTTTCTCTTTTTTTTTTCTAACCTGGATTTCCGTGATTAATTTCTGAAAGCTTATCGTTCTCTCCTGCCCCTGTGTTACCCCCCCCCTCCTCTCCCTCCCTCTCTCCCTCACTCCCCCCCCCAGGCCCCATCCACAGGCGCCATATTTTTGTTAATCTCACTCTCGCTTAATTTCAGACCGGTATGAGATTTCAGCTGGAAAAGGTCGGGAATATTTATTGTTCCCAACACTGATGCTTCTTGTTTCGGAGGAGGCATATTGGGTTCCCCCCCACCCCCTTCTCTCTCTCTCTCTCTCTCTCTCTCTCTCTCTCTTTTGAGGTTGTCTCATAACAGTGATCCAACCCCTCCTTACCCATCCCCCCCACAACCCGATTGTCAGACCACACCTCCTCCTCCTCCTCCTCCTGCCCCACTCCTACGACATCCTCTTGACCCGTTCCAGGACCACCCCAACTTTCTGCCCCATTCACAAACCATCACCTCTGATCTACTCACCTCGGCTCCCGCCTCACCCCGTACCAGGCACGTCCGCCACCATCACCAGTACAGGCAGTGTGAGGGGAGTCGCAGTGCACCTGAGCCACCTCACCTGTCCCTCTGCACCCCAGTTCACCTCGTCTCCCCACGTGTCCTGCCCTCCCCATGCCTGCCATGACGTGTCCCGGGTGTGTCAGTGTGGTCTGGCCTGCCGATCTCTGATCACTTTTGGGTTAACTAAAGTCTCTTCTTCTAAATGAAAGTTTAAAACGATGCGTATTGTTTAGTTTGATTTCCTGTTTTAGTTTTGGTTTATTAAGTTTTGTCCAGTTTCATTTTCTCTGTCTTCTTCTTTTACTTTAGCAGCTTTGTCTTCATAGCTGCCCGTATTCTTTCATCCTAGTTTATCTTCGTCTTAGTTTTCTGTATTTGGGTAAGTGTTCTATGTAATGTGTCTCATTGCTTTCACTTTCTACAGTTTTACATGTTCAATACATTTCATGTTGTTATGTGCTTACTCCTCTTTCATCCTGGTATCATATGTTGTATTCTCTTTTATTTCATTTTTCTTTTTAGTTTATTATTTCATTTACTTCCATTTTTATGTAGGTTTCTTAGCTAATCCTGGTTAACTTTGGCTTGTTATTTTTATCATCCTGATTTACCGCTGTCTATTTTGGGGAATCATCTCATTGACTTTGCTGCTATGCCTCACTCTGCCCTGGTTAATCCTCTATCATCCCAGATTATCCAGGTGTACCCCAGAGTGCCAGTAGTCATAGCTTGATGACCCTGAACGAAGGAGGTGTTCCCTAGCTGGGCGCAGCGTCCACGGTTGGCGATTGCGTGGGGCACTGTAAACATATCCTTCCTTCTTGTATACACCAAACATCCAGTAGACCCCCAGGCCTATGAAGGCCCCAGCAGTTCGTCAGTTACGCTGGTTGCGTCACAGTATGTCATCCGTCGTGACTCGTCTTTCCATTTTCTTCCCCGTGACGTAAGATTGTGAGACGTAAGACTCTGATGGCGACCGTCGGAAATGTTGTTATGTGGGAATTAGGAGGGAAGTAAAGAGCAACAGACTACACGGTCCTAAGAAATGAAAAGTCCTCTCAGAGATCGTGTTCAATCCTCAGGTAACAGGAGAGGCTGTTCAAAAAAGATGACTTGATGTATTGGATAACTATATAGCAGCTGTTGCTGTTGCAGAGTACATCAACAAAGTGGAACGTATTGTCGGTTGAGATCATTAAGAAAATGTCACGCAATGGTAACTGATATCACCAAGATGGTGTGACGCACTGTATCATTAAATCAAGAAAGTGTGACGAATTGTAATATTACATCATCAGCAAAGTGTCAGGCACTGTATGCTGACATCACCAACGGGGCGCATCTTAGGCTGACATCGTCAACGAAGTTTCACGTATTAACAGGATGACGTCACTAACAAAGTGTCACTTACCGTAGGGTGAGATCATCAACAAAGCATAGGCTGACATCACGAACAGTGACGTCAGCCCCATACCCTCCCGGCGGTCCATGGTACTGGACCCCATACCATTCCAGGAGTCCTTGGTGGTGGACCGCTGGACCCTTTCAGCGGTCCATCACATACACAAACTGGGCGCGAGGGTACGACGCTGGAGCCCGATAGCCCGGCCGTTCACCTAACATCTACGCGTAGACTCAACAACCCGGCCGTCACACCAGAGGTTCCTACTGCCGTTACCCCAGCTCTCAACTGACGACCGATTTAGGGTAAACTGGCTTAAGGTGCGAAAACATAAGTTGCTGTTGAGCTCTGGAAAGAAAGTTGCAATTATCTGTAAACTCCTGTGACATGTGAGCAATGATGGGCTCGACCACGCCTTGTCTAGCAATGCCGCACCACCCGGTGTGTGTGTGTGTGTGTGTGTGTAGGTGTGTGTGTGTGTGGGTTAGTGGATAGTCTCTGTTTGTTGGTAAAATATAGTTTCTGTTAATTACATGTGCACCATTTCCGTGTCAGCTCCAAATGAACTGACCCAGAACGTTGAATCATTTATTATTAACAACACACTTTACCACAAAAAAAGATACTCTCCCCGTCGTAGGCGCTCTTATGTACGTCCTCTCCTTTACTCTCTCTCTCTCTCTCTCTCACCAGACCCTCCGTCTCTGCCCTCCGTCCTCGTTCCTCTATATTTCCTCCAAACCAAGAAATCTTCCCCACTCTAGCTGTCATTTCCACTTGACATCTCCACTAAGGCGACAGCCCACTGAGGCGAAAATAACATCCAAGATCCCGTGCTCTTCTGCCATGGCGATCGCTGGGCTTTGATCCCTATCTGGCCGCGCTAATGATGCTCACTTGGAAATTGGAAAGGTTCTTGAACTTATTGGGCGACTCAAAAATATATATATATAGAAACAGGTAGTATAACCTTTCGTCGCTGACTCTAACAACGTAGAAAAACGTTGGTGATGATGATGATATATATATA
>JAYMFT010281444.1:0-10485 GCA_038088735.1 Panulirus argus | reverse complement strand
TCAGAACGGTCACCCTTCTTAGGGATGGGATGTATCAAAGCATGTTTCCAAGGAGAAGGAAAAGTTTTGGTTTTTAAGCAGAAATGGAACAGACGAGCAAATACAGGTGCAAGTTCAGAGGCACACTCTTTCAGTACACGGGGATGGATGCTATCAGGACCATGAGCTTTGCTTGCATCTAGAGAAAGAAGCACTTATAGGACAGTCCAAAAAGAGATTATGGGAAGAGGCATAGGATTAGTAAGAGGAGCATCAGGGGGTGAACTAATGTAAGAGTCATCCATAGTGGAGTTAGAGGAGAAACGGGAACAAGAGAGAGTTGCTTTGTCTGCGGGAGAGACAGCTATAATACCGTCAGAGCGGATAAGTGAAGGGAAGGTAGAGTGACAGAAGTTGTTAGAGATGCCCTTAGCTAAAGACTAGAAAGACCTATCAGTGGATGACAAGTAGAGGTTATCGCACTTCCTTTGAATAAAGGAACACTTCGCCTCATGGATAACATGCTTGCTGCAGTTATGGGCAGTGATAAAAGCTGAATGGAAGCCAGTGGAAGGAGACTTTTCCATGCCCGATATGCCTGATCCCTTTCCTGAATGGCATCAGAACAGGAATGATTGAATTGTGGATTGGATGAAGAGGTTATCATGGAGGAAAAGGGGATAAATGCTTCCATATTGCAAGAAAAACCTCTGGTTTGCATTTAGGGGAGACAGAAGTATCTTCACATAAGAGACAGTAATTTACCCAAGGAAAGTCAAAAAAGAAGTTATGTAAGTTATTCCAATCAGCTTTGTTGAGGTGCCAGTATTTACACTTAGGAAGGGCTGCTGGAGGGGGAGGTGCTGTTAGAATAAATACATTTATGAGAGTGTGATCAGATGAACCAATTGGGGGCAGGATTGTGTATTTACAGCAGGATGGAGTAGAGGTGAAAAACAATTCCAGAATATTAGAAGAGCGGTCATAGCTGTCAGGAATGTGGGTAAGAGATAATTTTCTCTAAATCATTGAAAATGGAGAACATGAGGGCTTCAGTCTCACCATCTCCTATGGTGAACGTTGAAATCCCCGAGGTAGAGGATCTTGGCTTGTGGATAAGGGGACGTCACACTCTCATTGAAGGAGTTTAGATAATCAAAGAAGAATATAGAGTTCATAGAATTAGGAGATCAATAGGTGAAACAAGGAAGTGTGGAGGTAGGGAGACGGACCTTGAGTCACATAACATCAAGTTCAGGGACTCAAGGTCCTTGAGGTGTGCTACAGGTATGTTTATGTAGGAATAAGCACAAACACCACCTTTGAACTGGAATCAGGAGTGGAGGTTATAGTTAGATATGAAAAAGGGACTAGTGAGAACATCATTAGATAGCTGTGTCTCAGAGAGAAGTAAGACATTAAGAGAGGTACTAGACATATGATATTCAACTGAGGAGAGGTTACTAGAGAGACCACAAATGTTGGTATAGTGAATAGAAAAAGAGGTAGGTTTAACAGAGAGGGAAAGATCGTTGGAGGGACTGGTAATACTACTGCCAGAGTCCTCCATCTCATTGGTGATAGAGTCAAGCTGAAACCCAGAGATTCTTAGCACCCCATGATGCTGGATACTAGGAGCCATAGATTGGATGGACTCTGTATGGGCTATAGATAAGGTTGTGCGCAGGAGGGTGGATGTTTTGGTAGTGAAATGTTTGAATCAGTATGTCGTGTGAGGTGGTTTGATTGTGAGTAAGTGGTGAAAGGGTAAGAGAGAAGTGTGATTAAAAGAAGAGTATGTTGCAATAGTTTGAACATGAGAGAATGAGTGAGAAGTTGACAAAGAGGATATATATATGTCAGAAATGGAGGAGACAAGAAGTGGGAGACCAAATTGGTGATCGAAGGATGGAGTGAAAAAGATTTTGAGTGATCAGAGCCTGAACAAAACCTCTTTCACTTCATCTTTCCATCTTCTCTCAGTCTTCCCCTTTCCCATGCTCCCTCCACATCTGATGTGTACATCCTCTTGGTCAGTTTTTCTCTATTTATCCTCTCCATATATCCAAACCATTCCAGTATACTTTGACCATCTCTCACAATCTGACTGTGCTTACTACACACCTTTTTCTGACATTGTCATACCTTACATGACCAACTCTCCTTCCAGCACATATTGTCCTAAGGCATTTCCTATATCCATCATATTCACCATTTTCCTTCTTTTGTATTCATGGACCAACACTAGTGCTGCTAATATACCTTCAATCATACCTATCTTTTCCATAGCAGACAATGACCTCTCTATATTGAGACTGAGAAAGCTGTGGTGAATAGCATGGTGAAAAGAGAGGAGGTAGTGGAAGTCTTACACAAGATGAAGTGTGGTAAAACTTGGTAGTGGATGATACTCCATTTAAGTTTCTTAAGAAAGGGTATATCAGTGTTTCTGATTGCTTAGTCAGGCCATTTGATATTTTCTCTGACATATGGCAACGTCCCTAAGGATTGGCAGAATTCTTGTGAAATGGCGAGGGAACTCTGAATGTTCAGATAATTGAGGGATAAGTCTTTTGAGCATATAATATACTTTGGAAGGTGTGTGGTAGACTGATAATGGAGAGGGTGGTGGTGTGCACAGAGCATCAGGTGAGGTAGGATCAGTGTAGCTATACGAGAGGTATGAGGCAGATGAATGACATGTTTGCTTAAAGGAATATTTAGAAGTACTTTGAGAAAGAGGGTGACATTCATGTGACATTTATGGATCTGAAATAAGATCTTCATTATCTTATCATAATGTAACCTCAGGACCCTTTGTCAGTGATTCAGAGGTTCAAAGCTGCACTGTGGCCAGTAGCAGGGACAAGAGACTGAGGCACTCTTCTTCTTCAACTGATGAAGATATAGCTTCACTAAAGTGAATTCTCACTTGTGGTGTAACCTCAAGCAGGCAGAGTTCAGTAACACCTTAAAAATGCATATATCTCTCTAATCCAGTGCTTCATGATCTGGCAACTTCCATGCTCCAGCATGTTTTGAATCTGCTGCCATTAGTTTGTGAATCATCATCTGCCACCAAGGTGGTGCTGTTAGCAAGTTAGCAGCAATAAGGTGCCAGAATCTGTTTACACTGCAGCAAGCTAATTAACAGACCAAGATTTGCAGATGGTGATAGTGCTAATAAGCGTAAGCATAAATCATTATCAATTCTTGAAAAGGTGATTTTACTAAGAAAATTAGATAAAGGAACTTCTGTAAAGACTTTGTGTAAGTACTATGAGATTGGATCATCAACTGTGTATGACTTAAAGAAACAAAAGGAGCAGATTTTAAAGTTTAAAGTTCTGGAAAATGTAAGGTGCCTGGAGTACAGAATTATACAGTGCAATTATAAAGTAGTTTAAACTCTGACGTAATGAAGGTGTAAGAATTTCTGGGGAGATGCTTAGCTGCGACAAAGTTTGTGGATGAATTTGCAGTTAGTGGCAGCAGAAGACTTAGCCCCTTGCTCAAGAATTGAGGAGTCTCCATCTGGGGGTAAGGATTCCAAAGATAGGGTAACAATTCTTGGCTGCAGCATTGCTGCAGAAACGCATGAAACCAAGCTTATGGTAATTAGTAAGAGTGTTCACCCGAGGGCCTTTAAAGGAATGAAAATTCTTCCACTTATCTACTGTGGTACCTAAAAAAGGGTGGATGACAACTAAACTTTTTCTTGAATGGTTTGAAAATTACTTCATGCGTGGAGCTAGAGCACACTGTAAAGGAGCATCCACACTATCAGGTAGTGCCCAGCAGGCATGAGTGTTAAGTCCATCATCAGACACTTTGTGGTAACTTTGACAGGTGAATCAGCAGATTGCCCTTGCCCGTAGTTGAGCAGAATCAGACACTGCCTGGTGGTTTGACGCCAGGCCTGGGCCAATGGCACTGCTAGTCACAAAAAGTTACCATCCTTTACACCATATAGTTTTCTGCACTGTTCTTTTTTTCTTTTTTATGCACAGCAATCGGTATGCTACAGAGCACTATTTTTCCTTTCAACTTTGCTGCGCAAGGTGATATTGCACTCGTGGCCTGCTGACCACCCACCAGCTACTGTACTACTTGACTGCCCAACCACCTCAACAGTGTTGACAAAAACAGGCATGGCAAACGGACTTTGCCTAGTGAGGGAAACAGCTCACCAGGAGCTGCCCAATATTGTGGATGTGGCTTAACTTTGTTGGCCTTGATCCAAAGTGTAAAATTTTTTTATTCTATATAATTTTTCAGCACACCCCAAAGCAGAACCTTGTTTGGAAGCATTCTACCTTTGATAACAGCAATATGTATGTGGAATGAGTTGGCAGATTAGTGGTCAAACATTCTACCTTTGATAACAGCAATATGTATGTGGAATGAGTTGGCAAGACTAGTGGTTGGCATATGTGTACATAAGGGGTTCCCTTAGGGGTCAATATCTGTTTTCTGGCATTTTCTGTGGTTCAGCAGTGGTCAGGTCCCAAGGCTGATGCATTACAAAGGTTCAACCTGTAATAGAGTGACAGAGATGCCTTGTGGAAGTGCTATGGAAATATGGTATATATATATGGAAAGTTACTAAATACACTGAGGATTTTAACTAGGAGAGTAAAGCATGTTTGAGGATAGGAAAGGAGGAGGGTGAATGAATCCAGTTGAAGATGGTTGTGCATCATGGATGTGTGATGTCATTGTGGCTATTTGATTAGTTCATGGATAGGATAATGAGGGAAGTAAATGCAAGGGTCTTAGAGTGGTGGGCAGGTCTGCAGTGTGCTGACAATGGGGATGCATAGAAGATGAGTCAGCTGCTGTTGGCAGATGACATGACTCTGTTGGTAGATTCCAAAAGCAAGTTGAAGAGTTTGGGGGAGTGTGTGAAAGGAGAAAGTTGAGAATATATGTGAATGAAAATAATGTAATTAGGAGAAGCAGAGGGGTCAAACAGTATGGTTTGAGTGTAAGTTTTACTGGGGAGGGCCAAGAGCAAGCAGAGTGCTTTAGACAACTGGGAGTGGACATGGCAGCAAATGGAATCATGGAGCTTTAGTGGAAGATGGGGCTAAGGTCATAGGTGCATTACAGGGCAGAGGGAAATGTTTGTAAGGGCAAAGATGGGTATGTTACAGGTGTATTAATCTCAATAATTTGTGTGAATGTGTCTTGGGCTCTGAACACAAAAATATGGAAGAAAGTGGCTGTGTTGGAAATGAAATGTTTGAGGACAGTATGTGGCATAAGGCAGATTGATCATGTAAGGAATGACATGGTAAATGTACCCTGATTAAGAGGGCTTACCAGGGTTTGCTGAAATGTTTTGGGTATATGGGGAGGATGAGCATGACCAAAGAGTCTGGAAAAGAGGATTTTTGTCAGAAGTGGAGGTAGAGGGAGACTGAAAAGGAGATGGATGGATGGAGTGAAGGAAGCTATGGGTTAGGGGCCCTGAAGATTCAAGAGGGCAAGAAACATACATTGGATGGAACTGATTGAATTCATAGGGTATGTGGTGGATGAAGTGCTGTCAGCAGGCTGAACCAGGGCAGATAAATTGGTCAAGGTAAACCATGGATTAGTCAGTGGGGCTTGGCTGCAGATGGTATGCTCTGCTAGAGATTAGATGTATGCAAATGAAGCAGTTATTTGTTTATAACTAACACAGCCTTATTATGTTAAGAAAGAGAATTACATATGAAAAATAAAACCCCTATGGATATACATCACATTATACCACCAACAGGACTCGCTGAGAAGGAAGTTAGGCTAAAATCATAGTTGATATGGACCCACAACACGTCCATGTGTTTTACATTGAATAATGTTAATAATGATATTAATGATGATGATAATGATGATAATAGTAAGAATGATAATGGTATTAATGATGATGATGATATTGATACTGATAATAATGATGATTATAATAGTAAAGGCAAGAGTGATAGAATAATATTGATAATGATAACTAATGCATATTACTGTGCATTTTTTATGCTATTGAATACATGAAAAAATTTAAGCTCATCAATAATACTAGACCTAATAAATTTTCAGGTGCATATTAGTTGATTGGTGTTACCAAACCATGATTGCAACAGGTTCCATTGTTTATGGAGATTAACCTTCGGCAAGGTTGTATCATCTTCTGTGGACAAAAAAGAGTACAATCTTGTCAAGGAATTTGTAATTCCAATGTGGTCTATTGTTTCCCTACTACTGATTGTGGTACAGCCTTAAAGCTGCAGGATTAACATAAAAGGGGTCCTGTGGTTATGCTAGTATATTGATTATTGATTACTTTGAGACAGTGCTCATATAGTAGTGTTTTTAATCCAGACTGAAATGGAAAAACATCAGAAAAACCTTTTGACGGGAGTGCATCTGACCTGTGTTTGCACAGATTATCTGAAGGTACTTTGAAGTTTTTATTTTCTCTGATTGACTTTGAAAATGGAGTCTGGTTAGGAGTAGACTTTCATGTAAGTGTGAGGTGGTTTCCATGGCAGCTGTCGGTGAAACATGAGCTTAGATAACTGCCTTTAAATTTAGTGAAATAGCAGGATAAGACTGCATGACTCAGGGCCCAATAGTAGCCTACATTAGTAATATGGAAGTTCAACCTCAGTTTTCTGCAAGACTAAGTATGATTGTGGTTTTGTATACTGAGTGATCAGTATATATTTGTTTGATTGTTGTCTGCCTATAAGTTACTCATTTCCCTGAAAAAAACTGTGTAGCTTGTGCACTGTGAATGGCTGTGCATGTGTGTCAGCTTATTGGGTGCTTGAGTTAGAATTATGTATTGTTTAAAGCCTGAAAACTGAGAAATCAGTAGTCCAAGTTATCAGTTGAACTACATTTTGCTAAATATGAGTTTTAGCTCTAAATTGTCATATACACCATGTAGTGAAGTTTACTCATAACTTAAAAACAAGCGTGGTTTAAGGGAAAGTTTGTGTTTGCTATTGCCAGTTTACATTGGAGACAAGGGCTGAGAATGAACAAGTTGTATTACTACATGAAATATAGCTCATTTACTTATGCAAATTAAGATAATCTTAATGAAAATTGTCTTTATACAAAAATTGTGTGTATATATGTCATATTTGTTATCTCAAAGGTACATATCTTTCCAGGTAAGGCTGAGGTGAAGGAGTGGAGTTTGCTGATGTATGGAACAGAGACAGAACCAGGCCAGGTTGTTCCTACCCTTACAGGGGAACATCCTTCTTCAGTTTCTCATGCAAGTGATCATACTGCCCATCAAGTAGTTGACACCACTGAAGGAAAAACTGAGACTCGAGATCCAGATACAGAAACAACTGATTATACCTCTTCTGCTGCTCCACCAACCCCTTCCCCTCAACCCCTGCAGTTGGGCTCCAATAAGAAAGCTCTTCCACCAGGCTGCAGTCGTGTGGATGCTTCTGGGGCCTGCATAGGTTTGTGCTTAGTGGTGGTGGTGGTTCACTTGGTGGTGGGTGGTATCTTGCTAGGTCACCCTGGCATGAGGAAAGTGCAGCAAGATGAGAAACTTGTTGGAAACCATTATGGGACCCTTAGTCACATAATGAAAACAGGAACGTTAGCTGTTGAACTCAATTATGATAGTATACATGCTAAGAATGCTACAAATAGTGCACACTGGGTCTTGTTACAGCATCCAACATTGTTAGTTAGGTATAGTTAGTGTCAAGGTTTTTAGACGATTAGATTAATCATTTGTACTTACATATAAATGGTTTTAACTTTGGGATGAAAAATACTGTTGATTTCACTACAACTCCAGTAAAAGTTTAACCGGTAGACTATTACTAATAGTTCTAGGATGTTATGAAGAAAGGGGATTGTCCATAGTCACTCTGCAGAAAGTTTAAGGTTTTACACAAGACCAAGCCCCTCCATCACTTTCATGTACAGATTTGATGAAACATAGAACAAACTTCTTATCTCTCCTGAGTGTTCTTTTCATAGAGTGCCTTTGGCATTTTATACTCATTTTTACTCTACAAACTTTGGATATATCTTAACGCTTCATCTGTAGTTCTAGAACAGGGACATTTTCCTGATTATAAGTGTAGGGATTTTCATTTAACTCTGTCACAGGGAACCAGAATTACATATTCAAGGGATTAGCAGTTTTGGGTTATACTGCTTTTGATTTGGGCCAGACTTCTATGGTAATTTACTCACTAATACTCAAAATGCTTTGTTGAATTTTTAGCAAGTAGCTTGTATGAAAATGTAGAAAATTCATGGTATTCGTGCAATTAGGAAGTTTGGTCTAAGATCCTTACAGGAAAGCCTTGTTGATTAGTGCTCATGTCTTCCATGGGGGAGAAAATAGAAGGTGAATGAAATCTGGCCACAAAGTTAAGTTATGGTGCCAGAAAGATCTATTAGAAGTATTAGTAAAGATTGTTTGGAATGTGCTAGATGCCTTCAATTATGTAGTGTTGGCGTTCTTATGGACCATCTCAGGAAGTAGGTGGTAGCCTAATAGATAAGGAAGGAGTGTAGTTGTTTTATCATATTCTCTTTTACAAGTCTTCGGCCATGAATTGAATGTCTTATAAGAGAATTAATTTTTCATTATTATCATCTTTGAAAAGATTTTCTTAGAAATCAACTAGAAGAATTGGTCATAAGAATTTGATCATCAAGGTATGTATGTCCTTCCTCTTAAAAGGCATCTCAAGAAAGGCTAAGAAAATTTTATACATTAATTTTTCATCTTTTAATGAGTTCAACAAAAGTCAGGAAGTTACATTGGGGGCCTCGATGGCATTCCAGAGTTTTCAGTATTGCAATTTAATGCTCATGCTATTTGTTTGATGTCTTTGGTGGCTCATTTTGCCTCCAGATTATTGCCAGTCATAGTCTTTTGACACGTGAGGTGTTAAAACTTAGATTTATTTTTAATTTTTTTTTTAAGCATTGTCGTAACCTTGGCATGAGAGGACATGAGTATGAGTTTTTATACCTCATATGTAACCAAAGATAACCGTTTTGTTTCCCTGTTTTATTATTTGGTTTTGATACATAGTATTTGTTCTGTAAAAGTATTATTTTCTTATTTAGTCTGATAGTGAATGGGTGGTTGAAGTGTGCTATTTAAATATATGTGAATGTTTGTCACAGTTGATGTACTTTATTCATTTGTATGGTGACAAAGGTGAGCTCATTTGGATGTATGTAATTAAGTGAATGAAATTGAAATTTGTGCAGTAGAAAAGGGATTAACGGATTTTAGGGATCGGATGATTATTTACCTAACTCATTCTCAGTGATTTTCTCACACATGACTGTAAATAGTTTAAAAGTTTCTTTATAATTTGATGGACGTACTTTGAAGAAAGTATGTTCATCTAGTGTTGTTTAGTAAAATACCTTTTTCTATGAAAAAAAATGTATAATAAGCTATTTTGGTGAATATATTTGGAGGGGGACTTAGAGAAGCTTCATGTAGAAGCCTCAGACAATTAGGAAGGATGAAAGTAGAAAGATACTTATTCCTTACCAAATACTTAAAAAAAAAAATGCATTTTAGTTAGGTGTAAATACATTGTAAAAAAAAAAAAAAAGGATTTCATTAGCAAATTGCTTGTACATGGAGGTGTACCTTATTGTAGGGAAGTCCTCACCTCTGAATGTTCGCAAAAGTAGCCACTTAGATGTATGTGTAGAAACTCAGGCTATCTACATAACATGGTGCAAAAAAGTAGTATTGCTCTCTTTATACGGGACATATTTTTAAGGAATTTTAGCGATACATTTTGCATTTTAGTTCTTTACAGGTAAAAGCTGACAGGAAATGTTTATAAGATAAATTTTGCAAGTCTTCTGAATGGCAAATTATAATTATGATGATTTGAGGTTAGTGGCAAGTTGTTGATAAATAAACTGTTTGACATGCTTAGATAAATATCAGTTCCAGACACACTTAAGAATTTGATCAGAGTATAGTCAAATGCTGATAACCCAAAATAAGCTTAAGCAAAGAACAATCATGCTTGACATAATATGGCAGACTGTGTTGATCCACAGGGATGCAATAATGGTAAAGTATACAGCTAGCATACTCACAAGAAAAAAAAGACATATTCACAGTACCTCTTCAGTGGGGACTGATGGCCAGTAAGAATAGATGATTTCATTGGTTTAATATTATAGTTCTTTTATGTATGAGTTGGTATAAGCAGCACTAATAAAGTGTTAATTGATTATTAAGTATATTAATTAAATTGGCTGTCGTATTAGAGTAGATATTAAATGGTGTCGGGAATTAGTTCTTGTAACGACTTAGGATGAAAGAATAATTCAGATAAAACAGGAAGTTTTTTAAGGTTTGATGACCCAGCAGATTATTTTCTGAAGTACTATAGTTAATTAAAAAGCCATAGTAATGTAGAATATTGAAGTACATTTTACATGTGATATACAACACATGAAAACAATGGCTAATGATATATATATATA
>JAYMFT010281433.1:0-10486 GCA_038088735.1 Panulirus argus | reverse complement strand
TATATATACACTTATATTGTTGTACCGCCCATAAGGGTACATTTTATGTATTCACGGATATATATATATATATATATATATTTATACAAAACTCTTTGTAATAAATCATGTCAGCATACCTACAAAGTATATCACGGTATGCTTGAGAGCAGGAGCTTTGCAGGCATACCCTGAAGATGTATAAAACATTATACACATACGCATATATGCATATTCGTATATCATACATACATGCATATTACAACGTGTCCTGGATATGTTGTGGGTAGGGGAGGCAGTTGTACGTGTTCTACCCCTCTACCGTTCCCTGGGGTATATCGCGGTATATTCTCGAGATCTACCGGCCCTGATTTATTCCCAGGAATATCCTCTGAAGGTGTATTGTGTTCCCTGCTAATCACAGTGTCCAGTTACTGACCCCTGGAGTAAGGGGGGGGGGGAGTGGCGTGCGTTCACCCCCAGGTCTAACAAGGCGATGAGACCCGAGAGGGCCTCACCTGTATCGCCTTACAGGGGGAAGGGTCAGTCCCCTCCTCCTCCTCCTCCTCCTCCCCCTCCCCCACCCCCCCACTCCTGCGTAGCACTCTCGAGCACGACTCCACGACCCATGAGCTACGAGGGTACGACCCCTGAGCACGAATGCGTGACCTTCCGAGCATGGTGGTACATCCCCTCTGAGCCCTTGCCTGACCCTTATACTTCTTGCCGTTGCAATCTAAGGCCTCAGCAACATGTCTCTAGACCTTACTCTCCTCTTTAGGACTGTATATGTAATGCGTAAAGCCCTTATCCCTTATCCTCGTCGTTTATGTAGTATATGGGCCCTTACCCTTGCCGTCTGAGCTCATACCCTTTCTCTTGCAGACAGTTAAAGCTCATCATATCCACTGATACAGTATTCGAAGCGGCTTCGATACGATTACCATAGCGTTGGAACGTGTGTCGTGCCACTGTCCCATAGTGGAAGCGAAGCGCTGGAGTCTCCCGTTACCCTATGAACACATTATCTCCGGATCGAAGGGTCTCCCTCTATGGCATTGGAACCCATTATATGTTCTGATCCTATTTCCAGGGATAGAGAGAGAGAGAGAGAGAGAGAGAGAGAGAGAGAGAGAATACCATATATATATATATTGGACATATGTAAACTGCTGAATGCTCTCTGTTTCGCTATCATATATACGGTTGTAATGCCACACATTGCTTAGTTCAAGAGTAAATTATCTATGACTATCACAAGCGCTTTCTAAGGGTTCCTGGAGCCCAAGGCTACGCTATTTCCAGTAGCAGGGGACTGCAGACTCCCCTGGAGTAAGTAGTTCTATGACGAGACTCTACTTTCAGTGATACACATCCTGGCGGTGTAACCCCGTGCGGGCGGAGTCCGGTGACATGAAGTCAATCACGTACTGAAAACGAGATGTTGATATCTGTGTATCGTCTGCAGGATTCGCCTTCATTTACCGTGAGAGAAACGAATATCTTAAAACGTTATAATCCTATTCCGATCTCATCATATCTTTCCTTTGCTAGGATCTAATTCCATCCTTTCAATCAGCTTATCATCTATTTCTGTCTTTGTGTATTCATCAAATATCTATAGATCTTCGGGTCCCCCCTGTTCTCCGTCCCGATTATAGCATCCCTCCCGATCCACTCGGCGGGGAAATAAGTGGATAACTTAATAGATGATTCAGTAGCGTTGGCCGATTCCGAATCTTTTTCTCCCTCTGCATTATTCCCGGGCTGGCGGGCTGGCTGGCTGTCTGGCAGAGTCCTGGTAGCTTGCAAATGCTAGCATGACCTTTCTTAGACCCGCTCAGACGCACCTTCAAGGAGTGGCATCTTTAGAGTGCGTTCCTCTGGGAGTCGTGGGCCGAGGAGAGTCTGTTCCGTGGCCGGACTCGTTCGGGGTGTGGGTCTTGCGGCGACTGGGTGCGTTAGCTGGAGGTGTGCACACGCACAGAGTGTGTCTTCATCAGTCCTCGGGAGCGTAGTAGACTGGAAGTGCTCACGCACTGAGTGCGTCTTTCCAATGCTCAGGAGCACAGACTGGAGGAGGTGCGCACGCTCTCTGTCACTCCAATGCTCAGGAGCACAAACAGGCAGGGTCCAAGGCACTGAGTGTATCTTCCCAATGCTCCGGGGCATAGGCTAGAGACGCACCCACGCCGCCTGCGTCTCTCCTATGCTCCGGGGCATCAGAATGAGCATTAGAATCGACAGCCCCTGAGCAATTAAATTTGCCACCTCCTCCTCCTCCTCCCCTCCTTGGGGAGCCTACAGACGTCTCCCGTCCTCACCCCGGGTGTCCCCCAGCACCTGACAGACGCCAGGGGCCCCGGATCTAATAGCTCCCCCTCTCCCAAGATGCTATCAGGGGTCCTCTCTCCTGGTATTAGAAAGCCAAGGGCGCGTGTTCGTGGGTCGAAACAAGCCCTCTCTCACCCCCTATTTCCCTATTACACAGCCGTGCTGGTGGTGGTTCTCCCTTGGTTCTTCCGCTCTGGTCTCTCTGTTTCGGACCAACGGTATATTCTCTGCTTCAGCACAGAGCCATCTCCATCAGTCTTCTCCCTCATTTTGATGAAGGAATGACTCTCTTCAACAAAATGATGATAATGTCCAACACCCTCTCCCTTCCGTTTCATCAATTGTTTCCCTTCTCCAACAAAATAACGACTATCTCCAACACTGTCCCTTCCGTTCCATCAACTGTTTCCCTTCTCCAACAAGATAACGACAATCTCCAACACTCTCCCTTCCGTTTCATCAATTGTTTACCTTCTCCAGCAAAATAACAGCAATCTCCAACACTCTCACTTTCCGTTCCATCAACGATGTCCTTTTCTACGGCACATAACAATCTCCCAGGCTTCCCTTTCCCGTCTTACCGACGATTCCCCTTCCCTTCAGCGCGACGGGAGATGGTTTTTCCTATGGCCAGAACACGACACTGCCATCCGCTAAGGTCCTTCAAGAATTCCGTGTTTTCGAACACGCCCTAAAAAAGACTCGGTCCCTCTTGACGCCTTTGATGCAGGAGTCATCACTTGGCAGTTGCATGTTCACTGAAGGCACTTCTTCTTTCATTTCCTTCCTTCTTTTGTGGTAAAGCCGAATTATTTTTATTATTCTCTCTCTCTCTCTCTCTCTCACACACACACACATACACACGGGCTTCCATGGTGTCGCTGACCGTGATTTACACATAGGCCTGATTACCTACCATATACCAGCAGTTATATGGTCAATAAGACACACTACTCGCCATTTCCCCTTTAGACAGGAATTGTGTTGGTGTGGGAGGGTGTTGAGTGGACGTGGGAGGGTCTCTGTTTGTGTGGGAGGGGGGGTAAGTGACCATGGGAGGGTCTGTGTTGGTGTGGGAGGGTGGTGAGCAGCGCTAATTGTTCCTTGAATAGAACCTAATGCTCTGGTATCTTCCTGTCTCGCAGGCTGGAAGAGACTGTTCTTTATGTATACGACTTGTTATGTTCTGATGATCTCTCACCTCCAGGACTGACTCACAGGCAGAGACACTTTCATTATCTCTTCAGGTATCTTGTATATCCCGACTCGAAATCTGGCAAGGGCTGGAAGCCCTTACTGCGTGGCCTTTGTGAGAGGGGAGTGGCTTGAGAACAAAGCCTCGAATCCCACGGCGGTTATACCTCGAAGCGCCACACACAGACACACACACACACAGTGGCCCCAGGAGGCTCCAGCAGGAATGCATTTCCCAGGATAGCCGTCTGTGGCTGATATATAAGGACGTCACGGTGAAAAATGCAGTTTCTGGCAGTCCACATATCATCCTGGGAGAGAAACACTTTGGTTAGGAGGAACCCCACCCCCATTCCCTCCCCTCCCGTGGGTGGGGGGACGGGGGTTTACTCCGGTGGCTCACAGCAGATGAGAAATGTGTAAATAAGGCGGACGAGAGAGAGAGGCTGGGGTGTTCGGCCGGCTTATTGAGTGGTTCGTTATATAGCGGAGAGAAGGAGCGGAGTTGGGAGGGGGGGAGGTCAAGTCGGTGCGGGGTCATCCAGTAAGGGCAGGCACACCCTCGGGTTAGAATCGCCAGGTCGGCAGCGCCTTCTGCAGGCGTTCGGGATTAATCCTATGGCCGGTCACGCTCCGGCCTGCATGCTTCGTGACACCCCGTGACTCGAAGAGGCGCTGATGGCTTTCGGGAATGTTGATCACTGTCGCGATTTACCTCGCTGTTACCGGTGGGCTGTGCGCTCCATCCCGCCCTCCTGCGGCTACGGCGTGAGTGAAGAGTCTCTCCTTCGGCGAGGCTGCGTCGTCGGAAGGGAGTGCAGAGTCCTGTCGAAGGGCTTCTCCTCTCTGCAAAGGAGTCCGTCATATCCCTGCTACTGGAAGTAGCGCAGCCGTGGAGCTGCAGGACCTCGTGAAAAAAAAAAAAAGTGGTCCTGAAGGAGTTACATGTGCGTGTGTGTACGAGTTCGAGTCCTAAGCATGGAATTTGGCCCACACGCAACACAGGTGTTCTTTTTTCCCCTCGGGGCTGGTCGATTACTGGGTACTTGGCAACACGAGTGTAACGCCCTACCCCCGTAACACACACACACACACACACACACACACACACACACACTCTCCCATCCAATACACAGGCCATAGAAATGCTCTCAATGGATGGGCTGTTTCCGTAGAGTTAAAAGACATCATGAAATCTCTACTCCCCCTCGGGACGTATGTGTGATAGATAAGGCTATGAATGGTTATAGCTGGGGGGTCTCTATAGCACTGTGTGAGGCTCGCCTTCCAAAACGTCACCGGCCACCACTTCTCAAACCGTTGACCTCGCATTACTGACTCTACCACAGTCACAACTACTACTACTACTACCACTACTACTACTAACTACTACTACCGCCAACAACAATAGCCATGATCACCACTATTCCTACCCATATCACTCAACACCGACTCACCTTTACCCAGACGCCAAATCAGGGGGATGAGAAGTGTGGAGAGAGAGGGAGAGAGAGAGTCTGAGGGCACATAGCAGTTCATTTTGACCTTTTCCGACGAACCTGATACAGACAAGATATTTTAATATTCATATTAACTTTTTAAATGTTTTATGTTCGCTTTGGGAACGCCAGGGATATATATATATATATATATATATATATATATATATATATATATATATATTGTCCAGTGCAATATTCAGATGCAATTGGCTTCATTCGGAGTTCGATCAAAAGAAAGCTATCAGTTATTTTTCACATTTCGTGAGGAACTTGTCATGTGGGAGAAACTGCTTGTGTTTACGTCAGCTGGACCCTGGCGAGGTCAGCGTGGCAGAGCATCAGCTAGAAAGGGAGAGACAGGTGCATTGGATAAATGTAGTTGTAGTTAAGATAATGATCGTGATGATGATGATGATAATAATAATGATAGAAATTAAATGATGATAATGGTTTATTGAGCTCACTGTAACCTAAGTCCAAAGCCATCTTCTCTGCCAGACCAGACCAGAAAGGACTGGTATGTGTTAATTCGTGCTCCTCTGAATCCCTCCTCCTCCTCTCGTGACTTGGACCAGACTTGTGCGTCTTGCATGTGGCTACAGGGGGCGCAGTATTCGCCCTGACAAACGTTGTACCTCGGTTCGAAGAGATGAGATTGACACAAACAAATTGTATTACCCTATAATCCTACGCACACACAGGGCATAGGTCATAGATAAGCCGAAAGATAGCAAATGATAAGTAGATAGCCTGTGATATCTTGGTAGCAAAAGGCCCCTGAATGAGATGAGAAGACGTAGATGACATTGTTATCGTAGTTAGGATAACGCGCCAGACGATAGACAGTAGCTCGCCTCCCTAGGAGTTAGTTGATCCCCTGCACGCGCAGGAGAATGTGGTCTCTCCCAGGGGGGAGGTTATACGAGCGACAGCCGGAGACCGTGAGAGAAGACCATGGCCATGTAAGATACGAGGTCCCGAGACGTTAAGGGAGTGTAGTGAAGCTATGAATATCATTACTAAGGTCTCTTAAAGAGGGGTCTCATTCCTCGGCTCGACTTGGGGCGCAGGCTATACAGGAGGGGGGGGGGGGAGGGATGGGTGGTCTGTTTCCTCGCCTACGTAGGCCATCTTAGTTCCTCTACAGATCGGGGATGTGTTGGAGGAAGAGAGTCAAAGAGCCCCTCGCTTCGGAGGATTCCATCCGTCTCCTGCTACTGAGTGTAGCGCAGGTCTAAAGCTGTAGATATGTATGCCATGGACGTCAGCAGTGCTGACCGTGATATGACGTAAGCCAAATCGAATCACGGCCTCGACCCGTGACGTCACCAAGACGTCACTGGCCAGTAGTCACTCTCTCCCTGCCCTTGTTAATGACGTCACGCCAATCACCCTCCGGCCCGCGTAGCTACACATCCAAAAGGACTTTCATCTCTTTGTCGACACCTACGCAAACAAGCTTGCTGGCTTAATATCAGCTTTACCTCTCCATGGGGGGCGGGGGGAATATGCGTCCCTAAGTAAACAATGCAGACCAAAGCAGACTCTCTAACATCAAGGATGTAAACAAACCGGGAAGGCGAATGACAGCCTTTTATCCCAGTGACGTAACACTGTTGCTTAACCAGTGGTAGTCAAGCTCCTCGTGACGTCAGACCTCATGGACCAATGGCGAAGCCATCCTCTCTGCGACGTCACACCGTGCCGACCAATCGCGGCCTCGCTCTCTGATTAAACCCAAGAGGCAGCGAGATGGGGACTTTGTTATGTTTAGCCCATCATGGAGGGATGGGCCCATTATTTTGCGGGATATTCTTTTTTTTTATTAATGGCGTCTCTTCAGGAATGGGTGTGGAGACGTCCCTCAAGACGCAAATTATATCAGCAATCGAGACCAACACCAAGACATCGTTCGAAAATAAGGAAATCTAAGCAAGCGAATGGATCAGAAAATTACGTATCACAGAAAGCGTAATCGAGTCTTGGACTCAACCGCTTGGGAATACAGAAGGCAAGTACATCACGCAGTACAGCGTAGCTGAACGTAGCTGAAATAATCATAATCTTACCAGCAAGAGAATATAGAATCGAGGATGTTAATGTAGCCATAACTCTGTAATAATTTCAGCCTCAAGTCGAATAGCAGGAAGCTTTTTCCTTGTCATACGGTACAGCGGGGGAGACATACAGACGTATAACACACGGCTTTGATGTATGATCCATGGTGAGCATCGGTCAGGCGCCATGGCAGACGTGGAGGGTAATCCACTGGCGAGGCTGTGCCATCGTAAGGTGAGGGAAGAGAGTAGTGCAGTTGCGTCAGAGAACTGCTCGCTTCAGAGGAGTCTAGACATCCTGTCCCTGGTACGGAGTGTAGCGCAGCGCTGGAAGATTCATGGGTTCCTTGGTTCAGGCTAGGGTGTACATCTCTCTCTCTCTCTCTCTCTTACATATATATATATATATATATATATATATATATATATATATATATGGGGTGGGCTTGATTAGGGCCTCAGCTGCCCGTGCCATCTCAGCTAACAAAAATAAAAGATTCTCTCTCATCTTTTCCAAAAACGTCTCTCCTTCACCAGCTTCCATGAGCACTCCTCTGACACCACTTCCAGCACTTCCAGCACATCCAGCGCGTGAACCTGACCTTAATCGACGCTAATGCTCGCGTGGACCTTAGTTCGGTTGGCTCCTGAGGCGTAAGAACGCGTAGCATGCATTCCGTCGCATTTTTCTCGCGAAATTCCCCTTCAATCCGTTGCGGATCGTTCTGGATCGCAGTACCAACGCATACACCAAAGACTCCTTGATCCCCTGAGGATCGTTCGGGATTGTACGCAACCGAAGACCTGATCCCCGGTGGATCGTACCGAAATATATACCCATCCGGGTCCCCGAGCCGTTGCGGATGCCTCCGAAGAGAACGTACGGAGGACAGCTCGTAATAACATGACGTAAACATCAGTGCAGGCCCCGAGCTCAAACACGACGAATGAACGAGCAAAACAGCATATCTCCGGAGACTGAATCCTCAATTATTCATGGACGAGATGTGGGGAAAAAAAAACAGCTAAAAGATTTCAATTCTTCTTATCTAGATTAAGATAGGAAAGAAAAAAAATGAAGTTCTGCAAAGAATATCTCTTACGTGAGCTTACTTTAAAGCCTCCATTATTGTTTGCCTCATTTCCAGTTTGTAAGATGTTCTGTTCAGCGAGTCCCTCGATATCTCTCTCCTCCCGACGTTTGCTGATCGTTTCATCAGCGTAAATTGAGTCGTCTTTGCCCCTCTCAGATGCATGAAAAGTTGAAGGGTGTTCCTGAGTGAAATGGAATTTTGATTTTTCTGTTATGGAGAGCCTCTCTAGAATGCCATTGAGGGTAGGAAAGGAAGACGGGAATGCCAAAGGAAGGGAAGGTTAGTGGGAAGTACATTAGGAATGAAATGTGATATAGGTTCTGGGAACATTGACGAGTATGTGGAAGAAGAGAACATTATCTCGAAGAGAAAACAGATATGTTTCAAGGTATAGTAGTTCCAACAATATTTTATGGACCGACCCCGCTCAGGAGGCCTTGCTTCGGGGTGACCCATGCTTAAACTCAACAAAATGCCTTGGCATTAGCCAGAAGAAAAACTCCTGAAATGTGCGTGCCCCTGCCACATTCCCTCCCCTGCAGCGGAATCCCTGGACAGGCACGCCCTAGGGGTAGACCCTGCTGAAGGGGCCTTGCTCAGGGATAGCCCATGTCTTAACTCAAATAAAATGACTTGGCAGTAGCCAGGGTTGACAGAAGTGGAGGTGGAAAAGGAAAAGGGGGCGACCAAACTGGAGGTGGAAAAGGACGGAGGGAAAGAATGTCTTAAGTGGTCGGGGACTCAGCATGCAGGAGGGTGAAAGGCGTGCACGGGATTGAATGAATTGCCAGTAAGAGTAGGTCTGAGCGTTGCCCCTCTGTCCTGCCCTGCGAGACCTACTGACTAGCCAGCAGAGAGAGAGAGAGAGAGAGAGAGAGAGAGAGAGAGAGAGAGAGAATTCAAGGTCAATCAATACCCCGCTGGTAATGTTGCGTTAAATGCCGCAGGACCTGAAACCAGGGAGTGAGTTTTCCTCCCTCCCAGAACACTGACATCTCCCCACCCCGCCCTCCCCACCCACACAAGCTCCCCACCCACACACGCTCCCCACCCACACAACTAACCTACCCACACACACACTCTCAACTAACACTTCCAACCACCCACACATCCTCCCCATCCACACATCCTTCCCACTCACACATTCACCCCACCTAAACACCCTCCCCATTCACGCTTCCACCCCACTCGCATAACCTCCCCGCTCACACTTTTACACCCCACCCTACGGCCTCCCCACCCACACACCCATTGTGTCATATATATGTATATACTATACTTATCCACTTATACTTTCATTCATACAGCCCCAGAACCTTATTCATAAGCGTCCTGCAACTCCGAAAGTGCACTCCATGCAGGTGCAGGGAAAGGGTAGGGACACACCTCTCGGAACGAGAGAGTCTCCGAGGGTTCTGTTATTTCTCTCCGTCCAATTAGCGACGATACAAGCCTGCCAAAAGCCACTTCTCGGTCTCGGTGCAAGCCACAGGCAGGCTGAGTCCAGTTACACAGACAGACAGACAGACAGACAGACAGACAGACAGACACACACACACACACACACACACACACACACACGATGCCCGAAGCAGCTGTGAAATGTCTGTTGCCTCCTGTGGTGTTGTCAGCCCCTCCCCCTCTCCCCTTCCCCCCCCCCCACCCCCAAGACTATCCACAGCCTCCCATGTCAACCAGGAGAGTTGACGGGGGAGTTTCCTGTCCACGGTAGAGGGAGGGAGGGAGGGGGGGGGGATAAAAGATGGGCACGTCAACTGAGGTAAAGAGAGAGAGAGGGGAGGGGGGAGAAATTTGTGGACGCTTGATGTCCGTCGTGGAGGAGAGAGAGAGAGAGAGAGAGAGAGTACATGCTCCTACTGACGACGGCATTTCTACACAGGCGGCAAGGGCTAGCGCGTGGCGCCCGCCCTCGGGAAAATATATTGGGGTTACGCAACGACAGCGGGCAGCTTGAGATAACGTGCAGTCAAGTGTCGCGCGCGCGTGAGGGACGGGAATTCTTTTTTTTTTCCTTTTATGTTTTGAAGGCTTCAGTCAGGGAGAAAAATCCACCGAGGATATGGGAGTTGAGGAGGGATTCAAAGACTCTGGAAATGGTAGATGTCAAAGCAACTGGACGATAGTTAGAGGAGGGGTCAGAGCGGTCACCCTTCTTAGGGATTGGATGGATCAAAGCATTTTTCCATGGAAAGGGAAAAGTTTTGCTCTTTAAACGGAAGAGACGAGCGAGCACAGGTGCAAGTTCAGAGGCACACTCTTTCAGTACACGGGGATGGATGCCATCAGGACCGTAAGCCTTGCTTGT
>JAYMFT010281422.1:0-10486 GCA_038088735.1 Panulirus argus | reverse complement strand
GGGGGGGGGGGGGGGGGGGGGGGGGGGGGGGAAAGGGGGGGGCTCCTCCCCCTTCCCCCGCGGGGGGCCTCTGGAAATCCTGGACACGTGGCTGAGAGAGAGAGAGAGAGAGCACCTCTCTCTCTCTCTCTCTCTCTCTCTCTCTCTCTCTATCCCCCCCCCCTCCCCAAGGGGGATTGTCCTACCAGGCGGTTGGCGGCGGCCGCCCCTCCGGCACACACACACACACACACACATGCCCTAGTCCGCGCTAATGTTCCCTGGGCGGCTGCAGTCTCCCATTATCGCTCTAAGCCCATCTCCTTCCATTACTCCACCCGCTATGGGCTTACACACCTCGCTGGCTTCCCGAGCCGCCCACACAGCGCTGCCAACCCCCGCTATGGGCTTACACACACACACACACACCTCGCTGATTCCCTATCCACCCATACAGCGGTGCCAACTTTCCCTCCTGCGACCTGCAGCTCTTGAAACCACCCAGACAGTGCCACCACCACCAACACCACCACCCTTCAATCGAAGCTCAACCCTCTCGGGCCTCCGACACAGTGTAACCAACGTCACCGGCAGTGACAACTCGAGATGACACCTCGAAACTTGCCAATCTGCTCTGAGTGGAGCACTGCCAGTGTGTGTCTTTCCATTACCAGTATCTCACAGCCGCCCAGAAAGCACCGCCAACATTCTTCGTGGTGACAGTCAAGCCCTAAAACTGCTGTATTCAAATCTGGAAACCCATCTAGAGTATGCTTGGAAACCTCCCCCATATGCTATGAGTATAGCATCGTCAATGTCTCTAGCAGTAGTAGTAGTAGTAGTAGTAGTAGTAGTAGCTAAGAGCCACCCAAACGTAGCAACGAACACCCACGCGCCCCTCCCCCTCTCTCAGCATCGCTTAGCCCGCTCCCAGAGCCGCCCATACAGCGTTGCCAACATCCCTACCTGCAAGGATCAGTATTCGAGCAGACCTGGGCAGTGTAGCCAACGTCTTTATCTGCGTGGCCACCCATGGACTCCAGCTAACCTGACATGACGTCACGGTTTTAGACGGGGGTAGACAGTCGATTGTCTCTTGAGCTGAGGGTTGACAGCGTTTGACTGTGTCATGGGTGTGACAGGGCTGACATCTAACTGTCTTCGACGGGTTTGGGAAATGACTAACTATCTCTCACTGAGCTGACATCTGGATGTCTCTAACTGGGCTGACAGGAAGCTAACTGTTTCGATATCTAAGTTGACAGATGACTGTCCCTAACGGGACGGAGGCTCGATTGCCTCTTAACGATCCGAGACAGCTGACTGTCTATAACTGGGCTGACAGGAAGCTGACTGTCTGTCTCAATATCTAGGACGACAGCTGACTGTCTCAATATCTAGGATGACAGCTGACTGTCTCAGTGCCTAAGTAGACAACTAACTCTCTCTGACAGGGGCAGAGAGTTGATTGCCTGCCTCTTGATGGTCCGAGACAGCTGATGACTGTCTCTAACTGGGCTGACAGACAGCTGACTGTTTCTTCTTAAGCTGACGCTCCTCCAAGACATGGATGCAGTTTCACCAACGTCAGAAGAAGCCCCCAAGTCAAATAAACACGCGTCAGTAACAGGCGCGGTGCACTCCGTCGCTCACGTAACTGCTACAACACCCCAAAAAAAGAAAAAAAAAAAGAAGTGTTTTTGTTCAGATGAGTAATATACTTTTTCCTCTCTCAAGCGGCAGCGTATCTACGCCTAGTGCTTTCATTTGACGTTAGAGTCGAGCGTGAATTGGTTCTTTGCGCATGTCATTGCGCACTTCGATGTGATATATTCCACTGCTATGCTCAAGATCGCCCACTTTTACGTCGGTTTTGTATCATACTGTATACTATATATCTCGCTCAGCCACTGAACTAATGTCTAGAATATATTTTCAAGTAATCTGCCAACATTAGACTTTGAAGGGATGTTGAAATACCGTTTGATACAAGCAATAACTTAGGAAGTACCAAGGAGGGAAGCGAAGAACAGATTAATACAAAACAACAAAACGGCAATATTAAATATAGATAATAAGCTATTATTAGCATTATTACTGTTACTATTATCATTATCATTATTACTACTGATTTAACAATATTAAAGATATCAATAATAATACTAATAGTGATGATAATAATGATACTACTACTACTTACTACTACTAATAATAACAATAACGGTAGTAATAATAATAATAATAATAATAATAATAATAATAAAAATAATAATAATAATAATAATAATGATAATAACAGTAATAACGATAATTATCATTATCTTACCTTTTTTTTTATGAGAGTCTCCAATCTTTGCCAGCGTGCGGGATCCGGGTTGGCTTAGGTTCCAATTCTGAAAGGAAAAAGTAGAAAATATGTATCCCACCAAACCTGCTTCTCTGTGTGTACTTGTTCCAACCCATTGACATGAATATGGAAATTAATGTGATGACAGATTTTTTAGCCTTAGTTTCATAGCTATCCCTTTTGCTAGTCATTATTACATCGTCTTTATCTCTCTCTCTCTATCTCTCTTATCTATTTTCATCTCTCTCTCTCTCTCTCTCTCTCTCTCTCTCTCTATCTCTCTCTCTCACTCTTTAGCCAATGTTTGCTCGTTCCAATTTTCTCTCGTGACTGAAACCTTCTCAGATACCTCTCACCCCCTCTTTCGTTTATCTCTCCCTGCTTCACAATATCCTCCTCCTCCTTCTCCTCCTCCTCCTCCTCCTTTCCCTCTCCCCAACTCCAACACACCCCTGGGGACGAGTCCCGTGTCAAACAAGAGGAAGGGGGAGGGGGAGGTGGGGAAGGGGAAGGAGGGGAGGGGAGGGGAGAGACGGGTCTCGTAGCACAAGGGGACCGGCCGAGTCTCCAACCTCGAGACAAAACGGTGGTCCGTATTGTTGCGTAGACATATCCACGTACAAGTACACTCCCACCCACGTACACTGTCGCAGATCTATCCCACACAGACTCACACACACACACACACACACACACACACCAAGGGACGTGATGACCGCGTACACTGGGCAGGGCTGACAGAGAGTATCCTTGTGGGCGCGACTTAAGAAGACAAGCATTGCTGTGTCCACCCTCGCTGCTCCTCTGTTGTCTTTGTAGCGTGAGGAAGGCACGTACGCCCTGCCCTTGCCTCTCTCTCTCTCTCTCTCTCTCTCTCTCTCTCTCTCTCTCTCTGTGTCCTTATTAGAAATTGACGTCGAAGGGGGTGGCGGGAGGAGGAGGGGTGGGGCACCCAGGCCATCGAAAACCATTGGTGGTGGTTTTGGTAACGAGATCATTCGTATATGATCTGCGCCCCCCTCCCCTTTGCGCCTTATTCATGATACGTAGATGACACAAGGTGACTCTAGTGTGTTGCACAGACTGGCATGCATGTGTACACATTTATAGCCACTGATGTCGACGGCAGTACAGATGGACGCGAGGATAGTCACGATAACTGCAGCAGTCTGTGTGTTCGTTTTGAAGGACGTGGCTTCGGTCAGTGTATTTCAGAAGCGAACCCAAAGACTATTTGGAAACGAATGTTGGTTCAGTAAGACACATCACCTCAAGATTATACAGTCAGATGTCGCAGCTATTTTCAGCGGCAGTTTTGCAGGAATTTCTGTAATACGGAGATCTGAGAAATATCTGTGACACTGAAAAATATATATACAAGAGAGTGAGATATGGTTCTTACAGAGAAACTGAGCACATGTCGGACCCTTCGGGTGTTGTGAAGTGTAACACAGACTCTACTTTTAAGGAACATTACCTATAAGTTTGATAATCTCGTACTGACCAAACATATCATCACATCCGGGACTATTTACGTAAATATACACTCACACTAGTTCGATTTATCGACACAAGTAGCCATAGACTGCAACAAACTGTGACCCAGCCGGGCTCCCTCCTGTGCTAACACGGTTTCTGTCCTTTGTTGAGGGCTATGAATGGTCCCTTGACTTTCTGTTGGCTCCTGTGTTGGTCTGACCTACAGTGGATGTCATTTATCAATCCTTTTTTTTTCTTCTTCTTAAAGTTCTTGGAGAAACAACGACCCGAGGATTTTTTTCCCTCTTTTGAAGACTAACAGGATTCAGTTACTCTTCGGTGTTATGGGAAAATAATATGTTAAGGCTATTTTCTTCTGCTTATTTCTTAAAAACATCGAGATGTGAACCGTCTGAAAAAGCACATGCTCTTGAGACACTACGATACAGAGACATGTGACCTGCAACCACCCGGAACCATATTTGTATTCAGAGAGGGCTCCAGCCATGAACGGGGAGGAGGGATGGAGGCAAGACATGGCACCCTCGAAGTCACGTTTCACACGCGTCTGGCACAAGAGAGGAAAGAAAAAAAAAGGACAGGCCAGAAGGGACTCGGGAGTTTTTAAAGGCAAAAATATTTAAATACCGGACGTCATATTCCAAGAAATTTTTACCGCATCGAAAGAGGACATCATTTACATGCTGTCTGGTTTACCAGCATTGTATTCTGGCTTTCTTTAACACGGGTGACGTAAACCATTCTTGCGGAACGATGAATTCCCAGGAAATACTATTTCAAGTAAACTTTAGAACGCTGATTTCAAATTCTACTACGAGGTATACTGTGGCTAAAGAGTTAGGCTAGCAGTCTTTTGGGTTTTTGAAGGTCCACCTCCACCTCACACCAACCCCCCTGATCGATACCCAGCCAGAACGGCGTCTTCATGAACAATGGACCCCATCTCCCACGACCCACTCAACCTAGGTATGAATGGGTACCTGCTTGTCAGGGAGGATGAACCACTGAGTCATCATGTGTGTGTGTGTCTCTCTCTCTCTCTTGGGCCCGCGGACTCATCCACAGCGGGCCTTTGGGGAGTCGAAGAGAACGCTGCTGGGGATACCACAGCCTTCCCACACAGTGTAACAGAAGATGTATTCACCTTCAACATTTCCGTTCCACATCTTTTTGCTTTACTCATCACAGCTTCCCCCGGGATAATTTAATGTATCTTGGCCTCATCTGACCTTTGAGGGAGTTGAATAAACTTGGATATCTTTTCCTTTTCTGTAGCTTTTTTTTTTTAATAGTCTTTTGTTTTGTGTCTTTATCAGTGTACCTCCTCCTCCTCCTCCTCCTGTCCTCCTCCTCTTTCTTCTTCAAAGTCTTCTTCTATATCATCATCTTCTGCTTCGTCTTCGTCGTCGTCGCCTTCTTCTTCGTCTTCTTCTCCTTCTTCTTCCATCAAATGCTTCATCCTTCCACCAACTGACAGCTGCAATAACTCTTACCGCGTTTTTTTACATCAGTAAGTGATAGTCAGCGGTGAAATCCAGACGGATACATGAGCAGCGTTTTTTTTTTTATCAAAGACCCAAGTGTTTGGACAGAGGAGTTGGTACACGTCACTTTTAAGTTCTAATTTGTTGGCTTGCGGAGGCACGCACGCTCGCCAGCTTAACCCTTAAGCTTCATAAGCACAGTTGTACAGACAGACAGACAGACAGACAAGCACAAGGCCACTCAAAAGCACATTCATACTTCTGCAGTTAGTTTACAACAACCCCCCCCCCACCTCCCATAAAACACTCATACACAAATGAAGACACGCTGAGAGTTATACACACACACACACACACACACACACACACACACACACACACAAAGGTATAAACATGAAGACAAATAAGGCTCGTCTATTATGCAAGCGAAGGCGAAGTCTTTCGTCTCCTGAAGCCCGCATCACACAGCGGATGTATAGTTGGGGGCGTTAGACTCTTCATAACCGAGGTGTGAAGACGCTAAGGAGGGAGAGATAAATGGTTACTCGAGTGCAAAGTGATATACGAATCTTTCCGTCCCGTCCGACTCGGATAACCTCCGGTATAAGCTGGGGGGGGGATGGCGTTGCTTCCAGGTTCCAGAATGGTGTGACTCTGGCGATGAATCGAAGAACTGGTTGGGTTTCTGTCGTTTGCACAGGGTCACAACTATCAGTCTAGATTCTACAGTACGAAGAGTCGGGTTATTAAACCTGCTTGAGGATTGGATGTTAGTTCTTGGGTAACTACTATCCAGGTCCCTAGTAGGCGTTCGTGTCCATGAGATAGAAAACTGGAAGGCTCATCGTTATCAAAACAGCTCTCCTTCCTCAAATTTCCTTTCGTATTGGAGAAGCACTTAGCTCATACCTGCTACTGGACACCTCAAATGACAAATCCGTATCGTAATCTTTGTTTCCAGACGAAAGGCAATGGATTTTCCCCACTAGGGAACTCCCGGTTGTTCGAGAACAGTGCACGAGCGGCCATGAACTCCCCACATGACACGCTGGCATCAGTGTCACTTTGTAAGGCTGTCTTCAACGCTCGGGGCCACAGTGAGGGCCTCTGTTCGCTGTCTCCGGGGTAAGCTGTGAGTCTTTGTTTTGGTACATTCTGATGCATGGGGTGCGTGTGTCTCGGACGACGCCTGCTGAGACGCGCTGTGCTGGTCTCCGCCTCTCGCTTGCTTATCTTTTGTCCATTGTTTCCCCTCTTTAGTTCATGTGGCTTTCCACATTGCCGTTTTTTCATATGCCTTCTCTTCCTTCCTGATGATATTTTCCAACGTTTCTGTGTCGTTTATCTTCAGGTTTCGTGTCTTATCTCTTTTGCTAAGTGGACTTCAACTTCATTTACGTTATCTCAAGATTTCTCACTTGTTGTGTCCTTTTCACCTGCTGGTGTTTACCTCTCCTCACATCTCTCTCACTAATCATGACCTTCCCTCATAACTTTTGCAGTTAGTCTCCCCCCTCATACCTCTCCTCATCAACTTTCCCCATAGCTCTCTCTCTCTCTCTCTCTCATCATTCTTATCCCTCATATCTTTCTCATCATCATGTTAACGTTTAACCCTACTTTACCTTCCCAAGCTGATCCGCTCTCTTTCTCTCTCTCTCTACCCGTGGCCAAGCGTGAGACGTTACTCATAAGTTAAACAAACTAAGGATGCTCCGGTAGCCAAGTGGTGGCGGCGGTGGTGGTGGTGGTGGTAGCCCCCTCCCTCGGTGCCTACACCATACCCCAGCCACCAGTGGCACCGCAGGCACTCCCCCCTGCCCCTTTCCTTCCCTCCCTCCCTCCCCCCATCTCCCGCTCCGCCCCACGCCCTCAATCATCACCCTTCACGCCCACAAGGGTCTGTTATGCAGTGACACCACCACAGGGAAAGCAATCAGACCAGGAGGAGCAAGAGGATAATCCCGTATCGTTAAAGGAACCGTCTTTCACCAGCGGGGAGAAATGGGAAAAAAGTAAAAAACGGACTCACTCACTCACTCACTCACTCGCTTATTCCCAATCTGATGCGAGTGTGTCATTCTTCCCCGAGCTGGGTGGGAGGAGACGTTGTTGTCGTCACGGTGCTCCTGAAGGAGACGGCGAAGACAACGCCCGGGTCTCGAACACCCCAACCTGAATTTTCTGTTAGCATACCCTCTTCCCAAACACGACAGGTGTGTGTGTTCAGTGTAACCAATTCTAGATGCCAATACGACATCTTCTAAATCCAAGTCATTCTAAATCATATGACTAAGACAATGATCACGCCTTTACTTCTAAGTCATTCTAAACCATATTACTGAGAGAATTATCACACCTGAACTTCTAAATCTAAGTCATTCTATACTATATTACTGAGAAATTGATCACACTCACTTTTAAATCTAAGTCATTTTCGAATATATGACTGAGAGAATTATCATACCTTTACTTCTAAATCTAAGTCACTGAAAACCATATTACTGAGAAAATTACCACACTTTTATTTCTAAATCTGAGTCATTCTAAATCATATTGCTGAGACAATGATCACACCTTTATTTCTAAGTCATTCAAAACCATATTACTGAGAAAATGACCACACTCACTTCTAAATCTAAGTCATTTCAAATCACATTCCTGAGAAAAAGGATCGGTCAAGTCGTCACTATGATAACAATGGGATATCCTGGACTTGAAGGTACTTAGGTTCAAATTGATATCCTGGCGTTCGTCGCTGTGTGTGTGTGTGTGTGTGTGTGTGTGACGTCAAGCATGTAAACAAACCCCCCCCCCCTTCTCCTTTCGCCTGGCTAATGAACCAATCAGCGGCCAGGAGCAGCCGGTAAACAAGCAGGAAGACCCTCTTCCTCCCCGCCAATCACGGGGGAGGAGAATCATTCCCCCCCCCCACCACACCCCCCTTCTATGACGTATCTCCCTTAAGATGACCCCGACATCTGCCTGTCATCTGGGGCAGAGGCGCCCTCCCTGTGTCCAGAGTCACGTACGTGCGGTGGCTCCCTCCCTCCGCCCCTCCCTCCCTCCCTCCCTCCTACGTCATGACTTCCTGTCGCTACAAAAAAGAAAAAAGAAAGATAATAAAATCGCCCCAATAGTTGGCGATGTTGATACGCAAGAGACGGAACAGTTTATACAGCGATAAGCGCGTCTGGCGTCAGCGTGAGTCACTCGAGAACTTTCGCGCAGCAAACTTATGAAAAAGATAAGTCATACAGCAACACCCAGTTTTTGTGCGATATCCTACCCAGCTGTGAGGGAGAGAGAGGAAAGGATTACATCCCTAGTAGACCGGAGGAAGGGAACGGAACGGAACGGGACGGACGGACGGGGTGTGTGTGTGTGTGTGTGTGTGTGTTATGAACCAAAACTTGAGGTGGCGAGAAGAGATGGTTTTTCAGTTTATAAAGATTTGAACAAGGCTATGAACGCTAGTCCTCAGACTCCTGTGTCAATAAACGTCCAATGAAACAGTCGAGAGAAAGGAAGAAGAAGGAAAAGAAAGGGAGAAGTGAGAATGTGGGGGAAGAAGAGAGGAGAAAATAGGAGAGAACAGACGTGGAGGAGGAAGAAGAAGAAGAAGAAGAAGAAGAGAAAATGGAACATAAAATCTTAAGAACAAGAAGACGAACAGAGAGAGACAGGCGTTCTCTCTCTCTTACTTTTCTCTCTTCCCTGATCATCATCTCCCTTATCCTCCTCGCCTCCTCCTTCCTTAAGCAGGACGAACACAAAACACAGCCGATGCTTGATAGCTCTTAAGGATACACACCATCAAACCAAGGGTCGCTTCTGTCTTACAAGGAGACGAGACGCGAGAGGTCCTTGAGTGTGAGTAGTAGCCCGCGTGGGGGAAGATAACACGCCTTCTGTGCCTTCTGCTGCGTCTCGTGTGTGTGTGTGTATGTGTGTGTGAGGGTGCTTGTAAGTGTAATATTAATGATAATGATAATGATCATAACAATGACCAATATAGAAATAATAATAATAATAATAACAATAATAATAATAATAATAATAAAAATGATAATATTAATGATAATCATGATAATGATAATAATATCAATTATCATAATTATAATCTGTGTATTAAATGAACTGTAGCCAGATGCAAATCACACAGAGAAACAATACATGCAACAACAAACAGAGAGATCACATTAATGGGATATCAAACAAACAGTCCAGTGATAATTAATGATAGTCACAATGGCTGTTGGGATGGGGATGTTCTAGTAATAGTCTTTTGTGAATTCGGACTGTGGGGGTAGATGCTCTTGTGGTGCCGAACTGCAACTCGGGGAAAGGGGATCTCGGATAGCGGAAGGTGACGGTCGGTGGCGCGGGTGGTGATGCCGTTCGTGACTTGCGTCATGAACTGTCTTATGAGGTCCGGGTGATAGATGGGGAGAGGACTCAGGAGAGACCAGTGAGGGGTCTATTGACAAGTGGCGCGAGAGGGACCGAGGATGGTCTTGCATGCCCTTCCCTGCAACATTTCTAGCAGCTGCTGCCGAGTTGTGGACGTTGAGGAGGACCAGACTAGGGAATTATAGGCGAGAATGGGAAGAACAAGACCTGTCAAGATTCTCAAGATCAGATGTAGGGAATCCTGGCGTTTTGAGTCGGAAGATTATGCAGAGACGTTGTCTCAGAGGTTATAAATGTTCATGAAACGTGTGTGTATGTGTGTGTGTGTGTATCTGTGCCTGTTGTTAATGCTAAAAAAATATAATAGCCAAGTTATACCCTGGTAAGGGCCACGTACACTTGCATGTACGTCTTCCGTCGTCTGTTGGCAGCTGCGTGCGCAAATTCCTGTGAGCATGTGTGTGTGTGTGTGTGTGTGTGTGTGTGTGTGTGTGTGTGTGTGTGTATTCTACCCCCAACCCACCCCACCCCCCTCTGACGTGCAACATTATCACTACTTCCTCCGCAGCTCTCGTAAAGAGAGAGAGAGAGAAGAATGAATGAAGAGATAAGTCGGCCGGGTTGAGTCAACGAAGGAGGACTTGCACTGTTTGTCCAAGACGATCCGATCCCCTGAGGTCATTTTCCGACCACCCCTCTCCGTCTCTCCCCCCCTTCCCTCCCCCTCCCTCCCTCCCTTCTCTTCCAATCTCCTTTCTCCCCC
>JAYMFT010281411.1:0-10486 GCA_038088735.1 Panulirus argus | reverse complement strand
CCGTAGATATATATATATATATATATATATATATATATATATATATATATATATATATATATATATATCATTTCAAACTTCATCGCCGTTTCCCGCGCAAGCAAGGTAGCGCCAGGAATAAATGAAGAAAGTCCACATCCGCTCACATCGATTCTCTATCTTTCATGTGTAATGCACCAAAACCACATCTCCTTATCCACAACCAGGCCCCATAGGTATACCCGGAAGTTTCACATACCCTGGTTCGCTTCGTTGACATAGTTCCAATTCACTCAAGTCCGTGCACGCCTTTCACCCTCCTGCATGTTCAGGCCCCGATCGCTCAAAATCTTTTTCATTCCATCCATTCAGTTCCAATTTGGTCTTCTTCCTCTTGTTCCCTCCACTTCTGACGCATATATCATCTTTTTCAACCTTTCCTCACTCATTATCTCCATGTGTCAAACCCATTTCATCACAACCTCTTCTGTTCTCTCAATCACACTCTTTTTATTAACACACATCTCTCTTACCCTTTCATTATTGACTCAATCAAACCTCCTCACGCACATATTTTCTCAGATATTTCATTTTCAGCACTCCTATCCTCCTCCGCACAGATTTATCTATATCTCATGCCTCGCATCCATATAGTAATGTTGGGACATTCTTTAGTGCTCCTGAATTTTCGCCCCCTCACCCACCTTATGATTCACTTCCGCTTCCATGGTTCCATTCGATACCATATCTACTCCCAGGTATCTAAAACACTTCGCTTCCTCCAGTTTTTTCTCCATTCAAAATTATATCCTACCTAATCTCTGCCTCAACTCTGTTAAACCTTATAACCTTGTTTTTATTCAGATTTACTCTGAACATCCTCCTTTCACACATCCTTCCAAACTCAGTCACAAACTTCTATAGTTTCACACCCGAATCTGACACCAGCTCTATATCGTCAGCAAACAGCAATGACTCACCTCTCAGGCCCTCTCATTCCCTACAGATAGCAAACTCGTCCCTCTTTTCAAGACTCGCATTTACCTCCCTCAACACCTTATCCATAAATAAATCAAACAGCCTTGGTGACACCACTCACCTCTGCTGCAGACCAACTTTCATTTGAACCATTCACTCTCCTCTCTTCCTACTCATTCACATGAATTACTGCCTTAATAAAAACTTCTCACTGCCTCCAGCAGCTTTCCTCCCACAACATATATTCTTAAGTCCTTCCATAAAACATGCCTATCAACCCCTATCATATACTCTGTAGTTTGGACACTCGCCTCTGTCTCCTTTGCCTTTGTACAGTGGCGCTATACATGCATTCTGCCAATCGTTAGGGACTTCACCATGATCCATATATACATTGAATATCCTTAACAACTAATCAACAACACAATGACCCCCTTTCTAGATAAAGTCAACTGCAAAACAATCCACTTCCGCCACCTTGCCGGATTTCATCTTCCGCACGGCTTTCACCACCTCCCCTCTCTTCACCAAATCACTCTCCCTGACTCTCTCACTTTGCATAGCACCCCGACCAAAACACCTTGCACCTGCCACTCTATCATCAAACACATTTTAAAGTTCTTCATAATACTCATTCCATCTCCTCCTCACTCCATCACTACCTTTACTCATATCATCAAACACTTTTTAAAGTTCTTCAAAATACTCACTCCATCTCCTCCTCACTCCATCACTACCTTTTATCACTTCCCCTTTTGCCCCCTTCACCGATGTTCTCAATTGTTCTCATGTCTTTTGCATATTAATTACCTACATCCAAGTTTCTTTTTATTTTCCCTAAAGTTTAATGATAGTCTCTCACCCCAACTCTCATTTGCCCTCTTTTTAAAGTCTTGCACATTCCTTTTAACCTCCTGCGGCTTTCTCTTATACATCTCCCAATCATTTGCACTCCTTCTTCGTAAGTACCGGCCAAACGCCTCTCCTTTCTCATTCACTAACAGTTTTACTTCTAAACCATTTCTAATCTGCCCATCTCCCACCTTTCTCAAGCCACATGCATCTTTTACAAATGCCATCACTGCTTCCCTACATACCTTCCCTACATACCTCCCAGCAAATAACTCCGTCACAGACCATCTGATCTGAGGCCAATGGTAACTGAAAACACAGCGGGCAACCAGCAATACACTGTCAGTACCATTTCACGGTAGAGGGAAAAGGTCTTAACCAACTTAAAGGAAACGTGAGAGGTTCATAGATGAGAAGGTCGCCTACCTTACCCTGCGGCACGCCGTATCACCACTCACGTGTCGCAGGTACTTCCTATTTTGTAAACCCAAATTGACGAGAATTTATGTGCTCGAGGGTCTAAAATCATGGGGTTACGAACCCCGGAGTCGCCAGATATTACTTCTTGGATGGTAAAGCTCTCCCAAGACTTCCGCACGGCTGTCTCAATGTATCTTGCTTGTAATGCCTAAATCTGCTGTAGCTTTCCCAAGTCAGTGAATAGTGAATATACATTGAAATTCTTAATTAAACTTGTTTTTTATTCTGTTTGTCGTATTTGGTTACCCCCTCTTTCCCTCAGTTGCCAAAATGTTATGATTTTGACAAATAAAACGTGTTTTGTTTTAGGATAGGGTCGTAAATTACCTTAGGAAATTTTGAAAGGGGTCGTCTGTAGAGAACGACTGCTTTGAACGAATTCCTTAGACAATGTTTTCTAGTTTCTTTGTAATGTAATTGATTTCTTTTCGTGGTTTTACCCACAGGGGTCGATTTTACTGGGCAGCAGCAGCGGCGGCCCACATCCATTATGGCGTGAAAGCTGGGTCTAGATAATGTTACAGTTCTGTCCATATAGTCGACACGCCTCTGGTGTCATATTAGGGACATGTTGACGGCTCTAGGGTGAAAGAAACTTGATGCAAAACACATAATTAGGACAGGGAATTAAGTCATTCACGTAGAGATAGATAGAGACAGGAAGTGTGACGTTTTACTGGTATATTTATGAACTATAACATTCGTATATGACTATATTCCCTCGGGGACACCGCTGTAGGTGACAAGACGTCGAAAATCCACCTTCAAATGCACTTAACGCAAACACAAGCACACTCACAGAGATAACTACTTCGGTTTAGTGTCGGTTTCTACCGAAAGGAGATTGTGTAATACGTGTTTAAACGTCTCGGGGATCGGGGTTAGGTTATAGACCCGAGTTGCAGGAGTATAGATTTTGGCGGAAGCCGCAATGCAGCTGGTGTGTGTGTGTGTGCGTGTGCGTGCGTGTGTGTGTGTGTGTGTGTGTGTGTGTGTGTGTGTGTTTACAAGGCCAGCCTCTAGCGTTTTTTGCCTCCGCCTGTCGTCTTGGTGGTAAACGAGTAAACAGATCCGACCCCTCTCGAGCACGACGGTACTACGACCACGACGACGACGACGACCTCCCCCACCCCCCCCTCACCGCCACCGTCGGGGGAGGGGGGGATGTCGCCATGACCCCGATCAGCGCGACGGACGCTACGACCACCGAGTATGGCGGTGCAGCCTTTGAGAACGACGGAACGACCCTTCTGCACGACGGGCGACGCTTGAGCACGACTGTAAACCCTTGAGCACGACTGTACGACCATTGAGCACGGCAGGACGACCATTGAGCACGGCAGGACGACCCTTGAGCACGACTGTGAACCCCTGAGCACGACTGTACGACCCTTGAACACGGCTGTAGTCCCTTGGGCACGACTGTACGACCTTTGAGCCCGACTGCACGACCCTTGAGCACGGCGGTAGATAGCGTGGCCTTTGCCCACAGACAGGAATACATAAGGGTCGTCCCTCGTTGTGCTCAGGGGTCGTTCCGTCGTGCTTAGAGAGAGAGAGAGAGAGAGATGGAGAGAGAGAGAGAGATGGGCCCTACTCTCTCTCTCTCTCTCTCTCTCTCTCTCTCTCTCTCTCTCTCGGCCTTTACCTTGGCTGAGCAGGTGTGGCACAGGTGTTGACGGCAGACCAGGTGTGCCCTGTATGGTGCAGGTGTAGAAGAGTTACCTGCCCTTCCCGTCTATGGTTGTTTGCGTATTTTATATCATGTAGTTAAAGTAGATTTGTGTGTGTGTGTGTATGTGTGTGTTTGTGTGTGTGTGTCTGTGTGTATGTGGCGGGGGGAGGGATCTTCAGTGTGCAGAGGTTGGATTACGAAGCCTCTGACCAATCACACATATTGATCACTGAGTAATATCGTCTGGTATTGATCACCGAGTAATATCGTCTGGTATTGATCACCGAGTAATATCGTCTGGTATTGATCACCGAGTAATATTGAGCTGGTGTTGATCACCGAGTAATATTGAGCTGGTGTTGATCACCGAGTAATACCGTCTGGTGTTGATCGGGCGTCGGAGAACGACTTGATTAAGACGCTGGCAACGTATGGGGAAGAACGACGTATGTCGTCTGGTTTATGAGTATTTTTGATTACTGGTTACCGTCTCGGCGGGGCTCCCGCCACTGTCATCCTGGGCTAGGCACAAGACGCTCCAGTCCTAGAATGAAGGAATGTGTTCAAAAGTGTGTGTATGTTTTTTTGAGACAGTCTCCTTATAAACACATACACAAATTAGGGGAAGACTTCATACACTCCTGTATGTGTTGGAGAGAGACTTTACAATGCCAGCACAGATGGGAGAGAGATAATTATATATACACTTGCTCAAATAGGAGTGAGAGAGACTTGTACTCACCTGTACAGGTGGAAAAGGGCACGGTGATAGACCAATAAAGCTTCGATATTGGTGATGGCACCAACCAGGGCTGGAATAGTGCAGTCATCCCTAAAACAGCGCCGTTTTCGTGCAGTCACCCCTAAAACAGTACCGTTTTCTCTCGCGCCGTCGTCTCTTCCAGCCCTAACTAAAACAATCCGGAGATCGTTGTAGATTTCCCCTGACTCATGTGTTCCCCTCGAAGTTCTGATACCCCACTTAGTCTTGTACTATATCCCGGACGGAGCACATTTGCATAATGCTAGCGGGTGGTAGGCTAGCCTCGGCCAGGAGGGTGTTTGTGGTATAGGAGGAGATGACGAAGAAGGCGTCATCACGGTAGTGCATTGAAGGAGTTGTTTTTATTTTTTTATACACGGGCTGTTGAGTACGTGTTTTTTGTAAGTTCTCTTTCAGTTTCTGTTGTGGGCCTGCCTTAGAGAGAGAGAGAGAGAGAGAGAGAGAGAGAGAGAGAGAGAGAGAGACGTTATAGTGCCCCCAATTTCCGCCAGAGTAGAAACCTCTTCTCGTTGCTTGAAACCTCTCCTCGTTGATTGGCCCCACTTAGAAAACCTGACTGGTATGTTGTCTACGG
Organism: Panulirus argus; assembly: GCA_038088735.1. Lineage (NCBI taxonomy): Eukaryota > Metazoa > Arthropoda > Malacostraca > Decapoda > Palinuridae > Panulirus > Panulirus argus. The sequence goes on along the minus strand of JAYMFT010281411.1, from coordinate 5,164 downwards.
TCTCTCTCCCCGTTCTCTACACACACACACACACACACACACGATCATCACGGGAAACGGCATTATTTTTTTTACCATAGGGGCCTCGTATATCTCATGATTCAATACATGTTCTCTTGCCTTTGGGTGAGTTGTGGGTCAGTCCACCGAAATATTTACCTTCACTATACGTCCTGTTGAAGATTTAGAGATGCTGACCTCAGCCAGACGGGAGAAAAAGAAATGGTCCTTACCAAAATTGTCAGAGGTTGAAACGAGACTTGAGATGGTGTTAGCTGAATCAGGGGGACGGTTTTGTGAATGCGCTCGAGACTTGAAGGGGGGCATCGGGAGTTGAGACACTCGATAAAGTGTGGTTGCAGAGCCTGGCAAAGTTGCGGTGAGGCAAGTGTCCTCACTTATTTAAGGGCTGCGGTGAACGGTAAAGTTGATGTGCCGCTCTGTTGTCACCATTGCAAGCCAGGCGGGAAACTCGGTTGCTGAAGTGTAGTCTCATAGCTCCCGGCCTTGACAGTATGTCACTCTGTGGGTAATGTGATTGGAATCCTACTCACTAATGGGTGAATTTACCTTTGAAGTTACTCAGAAATGGAGCTTTTTCGTCCTTATACTACTGTGTTGATTTGGAAAGGGATACTCTGAGGGGTATCACGTTTTCTGTTTCGAATCTCGAGCTTGGAGATATTCAAGTAAAGAAAATGGTGTATGGTTTGTCATCTGTACTGTAGAATTTAGGGAAGCATAGCATGTGTGTATCGCCAGCACCGCGTTACATGTTATATATAGGCCGGTGGAATGGATAGAAGGATGGAACGGGGAGGGATAGACGGGGGTTGGTTGGTCAGTAGGAGAGACGGTATCTGGGCGGGGGAGGGGGGGAAGAGATAGCTTTAGGGGGGAGGGGGTGTCCTGGTAGGTCAGTGGACCACCCCCCCCCCTCCCCCCAGATATTGATTTTTCCCAGTGTGGCTCTGCTGGGCCGAGATGGCCTCTCCCACATACGCCATCGTGGTTTATATATTTAAATATTCCCCTCCTGTACGACTCGTCGTAATAATACAGTCGGTGGTGGATGTCGTTGATGGATGACCTGAGGACGTGGGTGACGGATGAGCTTCGGGCGGGTTTTGGATACGGTTTGGAGGCGAGGAGATGAGTACGTATCGGTGTGACCTTCGCCTCTCCTGCCCGCTCCAAAAGGCATTTGCATATCTCACGAATCTTAAAGATGAGGCAGCAGTATGAGGGACGCGGGGGGTTATACGCCCCTCTTCCAGTTCCCGGCGGGCCCTGTGGCCAGCTGCGGGTGGCAAGGGCTGGCCAGGATTGGGGCCAGCGAAGAGGTGAGGAACCCGACAACGGACTTAGCCTTCATTTGAAATCTTAAGCTTGACTGTATTTAAAGTTTATGTATTTTGATAACATTCAGGCTTTGTTGCTTATTCTGAAATCTCATCAGACATTCGTTATTTGCAGTTTAGATTTCATATCGAGTAGTAGAAGGAATATATCTCATCATAAGATGCTTTACATTCTGGGGTTAAGTAATATTTTTCTCATTGCGACATCAAAAGCATTTTTATTCAGTTCGTCCTAAAATGTCGATTCTTGCTTTTGGGCTCCGTTTTCTTTCAAGCTTGCATCTGAGAGAACGTGTGTCTGAGCTTTGTTTAACGGGGTAACTTAGATATGGAAAATTTCTCCGCAAAGTACATTAGATAATGTTCCATGGAAAAAAGAATATGAATTTTCTATTTTTTAGAGACAGAATCATTCGTTTAGGATGTACATAGATTCGCAGAATCATTAGGCAGAATGTAAATAAGAAGGGATGTACCGTAATTTCAAAGTGACACCATGTCTCTGTTTTAAACTATGTCTACATCTGAAATATTGATCCAAGCAAGATTAAAAATATCCCACCGTGATTTTATCGCTGTTATCTAATCTCAGACTTTGTACCGTCGTGTTATCTTCACAGACAACGTTCGTTAAGACTTCGTTCCCGGTGTTATAAGCTTGTGATAAAGGATGCAGAAATAGCTCAAGGTTCCAGATTTTTAGAATTTTTGTGGTAAAATTGATTCCCGTTCTCTCTTGTCTGTCTCTACCCGTAGGGGAAGTGGGGCCTGGGTGATGAAAGGCTAGGGTGACTCTGTGGTCTACGGGCAAAATTCGGCCGTAAAACTCGTTGAAGATCATAATTTTTTTCAATAAATATTATATTACTAAGAAATATGATACCCAAGACTACAAAACTTGGGACAGAGAAATGCGCCATGATTTGAAAGTGGGGTCCCTTGAGCCTCATAGACCCTTCCCGTGTGGCACTATTAAGATAATGAAAAAAATAATCAATTAGAAATCTGAGCTGGCGATCATGAAAAAAAAAAGTCTATGTACTTAAATGGAGAGAATGTTAAAGTTTGTCGGGTACGCTACCGTCCTGGCCATATCGGTTATCTGCCAGTCATTTAGGCAATATCTAGTACTTCCAAGAATTTATTTTTACTTATTTTCTCCTTTATACACTGCAGAACATTGATTACTGATATTTGATTGTAAATTTTCCAAAAGAAAACGTTTCAATAATCTGCCGTTGTCTTCCATAGAAAACTATTCCATTTTCTTTGGTTCGTGTTTCAGAGAAAACGTAAAAATATGGCGCAGGAGTGAGGGGTAACTGAGACCCGACAATGACTCGCTGTTCCTAATGCCATTACACAACTTAATTTTTTTTCATTTTGTCGTTCAATTCACTTCCGCAATAGCGCTAGTAATTATTTCATCATATTCCAATGACTGCAGTGAGAAAAAAGCGAAATCACTCGTATTAGATAATGCACATTTTTTGTGTGTGTGTGTGTGCCAAATTATCGTAATTCATTGAATTTGTCGATTTCATCACACTCTCATTATACTTTCATCGTCTGTAGCGTGTCATTTCGTAAATTGGATGTCGGGGAGCCAAGCACGATGGGCCAGGTATTGTGAGAACTCGTGTTAGGCATATAGAGAAAATAATTGGCCCGGAAATAGGCACAGTAGAAAAATGGCCCGGATGGGACTACGTGTCTTGGCTCTTGGGCAATAATTTTTCTTCTGTGGTGATGATGGCGTTTGCGGATGGTTGCGGGGGGGCGGGGGGGGGATTGGTGTTATACCTGGCTTCCAGTAAAAAAAGAGAGAAGAAATCATTTATTATTATTATTATTATCATTATTAGTAGTAGTATTAGCAGCAGTAGTAGTAGTAGTAGTAGTAGTATTAGCAGTAGTAGTAGTAGTAGTAGTATTAGCAGTAGTAGTAGTAGTAGTAGTAGTAGTAGTAGTAGTAGTAGTATTAGCAGCAGTAGTAGTAGTAGTAGTAGTATTAGCAGTAGTAATAGTATTAGTAGTAGTAGTATTAGCAGTAGTAGTAGTAGTAGTAGTATTACTGTTATTACTATTATTACTATTACTGTTATTACAATTATTATTATTATTATTATTATTGTAATTATTATTATTAGTAGTATTTTTATTATTATTATTATTATTATTATTATTATTATTATTATTATTATTATGTTAAACTGAATAGATATTTTGACAGGGTTACAAAAATTTTGTAACTGCTCCTTACATCCAGGTCAGGCAGTGTCGATTTGTTTTCCTTAAGAATTCACAGTAATGCGACGCCATATTTCCCTCCCTGTGAAAAATGGGTATTTTTCTACAAGCGAAGAACACTCTCTCTCTTCCTTATGAATCAGTATAATTTAAGATAAGTAAACCAGCCAAGAAACAGGTGGGACAGACCTTAATTACTTGCATATGTAAGAAAAGAAGCAAGTTTCTTGCAGGAGGCGAATAGCTAAGATAGCGATTAAGCGCTACGCTATTATTGTTGACATGTCTCGCCAGATGGCATTTTCCTTCATTATATACATCATCACAGACTCCTCTTGCTTCTGATTGCCGCCTCGCTAATTAATGCTCTTGCTCCGTGTGCGCCTCCATTGCTTCAGGAGGTATTCATTATTCATTATAACCTTTATTTTGTGGGTTTTTGGTGATAATTATTGTTGCTTAGAAGAGCTCCCTTGCTAAAGTGAGCACAACGGCAAGATGGCTTGGTCTTTGGCCTGACTCCGGTGGTTGGTTGGTGACACGACCCGTGCTGGCCTGGCCCGGCCCGGCCCGGCCTAGCCAGGCCTGGCCTACGTGAGGCGGGAGGGGGTTGCTGTCCGCCATTTGCCTCTGCTCCTGCCCCTGCCCGGCGCTCACTCGCGCTCCCTGGCGGGCGTAAAAGGAGCCACAATTTTATTTTGCCATTTGCCATCAAGAACTGTTAGAGTTTTGGAGGGATACATTGTCTGCCTCCAAGGCTTCTGTCATCATCCTATTCCTTGGGCTGCCTTAAATGCGGTTTAGAATTTATATTTGAAATTTAGGATTTTGTAAGATGTATTTTTTTTCCCCCCAGGCCTTGACCTGCCTACTGTATCGTGATTTTGTCCTCATTACATCTGCAGAGTAAGTGTAGGGTTTGTGGAGATAAGTGTGTGTGTGTCTCTGTCTCGTTATGGTTCATTATAAAAGTTTTTGAGGTGGAGAAGAAGAAGGAAATATGAATAAATTATAATTAGGGTCGAGTTTCCTCATATTTGACCTTGGTGAAGGGGAAAGTGCCCAGGTCATCCTCATGTCTCTGGTAACTGCCTTGTAAGTTACCCATAAAGTGTAATTAACTTGCGTTTACTTAAGGTAATATAACACTATATTTTTCAAAATTTACTTTATTTTAAATTCGAAACAGTTATACGTATAAAACGTTTTATCTGGTATCTATTTTACATTTTTCTATAATTTGTAGTTTGAATAGATATTGTTGCATGAGAAGGATTTGAGCCGAATTGCACGGTTTATTAAATAGCTGTCTGTCTGTCTGTCTGTCTGTCTGTATATGTCGTGGCTGCCAGTCTCGGCCTCGCCGTGAGGGGAAGGGTGGGTGAGTGAGTAGAAAGGGTGTCAGTGACGGAGGAGATGGTGGATGGAAGTTGTTGTTGGCGGGTATGAATCGTGATTCGCTGCGAGATGTAAAAGTCCTTGACGGAGGGAGGGGGTGGGTGGGGGAAGAGAGGTCACTGGCCTGACGAAGGGCCGAGTAGGGGGGAGGGAGA
>JAYMFT010281410.1:0-22555 GCA_038088735.1 Panulirus argus | reverse complement strand
TTTGCTATCCAGCTGGTGATTCAAGGGATAGATTTGATATTCACCTGGTGATTCAAGGGATGGATTTGCTATCCAGCGACACAGACTTCCCAGTGTGTATGAATGAAGTGGACACGTCTTCTATAATTTGGTGGTAACGGACAGTTTTCGGATGTGACGGTAATGTGACGAGCGAGATGTTTGGTGTGACGCGCCACACACGGGCGGTATGAGGGTGTAGGTTGTCTGGCATTCGAGTAACGAGTGAAAGCAACACATTTGCACGCCAAAAGGAACCTCTTCTCTCTCTCTCTCTCTCTCTCTCGCCGTAATAGCCTGTTGACGGAGATGCCAGCTGGTGGTGATGGGTTCCCAGCTGGTGTTTTGATCGGGTCCCAGATGGTGTTCATGGGTCCCCCCACCCCTCCCCCATAGACCCCCATCTGGTAGTTATGGACTCCCCCCTTCCCCCCCCCCCACCTCCCTCCCTCCCAGCTGGTGTTGATGGGCCCCCAGCTGGGTGGGTACCGGGTTCCTTTCCTCACTTCCTGGTTCTAGTTCCCAGCCGAACCCTTAGTGAGACCGGGGGGGGGGGCGGAGGGAGGGCAGGTGGGGAGAGGGGGATTTGGCCACTATACAAGTCAAACTGGTGGGTTGGCTCAGGTACTCCACTCCACACCCTTTGTTCTTCGTGTTCCAGGGATGGAGGTGTGTTCCAGGGATGAAGGTGTGTTCCATGAGTGGAGGTGTGTTCCAGGGATGAAGGTGTGTTCCAGGGATGGAGATTTGTTCCATTTGTGGAGGTGTGTTTCAGGGATGGAGGGGTGTTGCAGGGATGGAGGTGTGTTCCATGAGTGGAGGTGTGTTCCATGAGTGAAGGTGTGTTCCAGGGATGGAGGTGTGTTCCAGGGATGGAGGTGTGTTCCATGAGTGGAGGTGTGTTCCAGGATGGAGATGTGTTCCAGGGATGAAGGTGTGTTCCAGTGATGAAGGTGTGTTCCAGGGATGGAGGTGTGTTCCATTTGTGGAGGTGTGTTCCAGGGATGGAGGTGTGTTCATGAGGTGGAGGTGTGTTCCAGGGATGGAGGTGTGCTCCAGGGATGAAGGTGTGTTCCAGGGATGGAGGTGTGTTCATGAGGTGGAGGTGTGTTCCAGGGATGGAGGTGTGTTCCAGGGATGGAGGTGTGTTCCAGGGATGGAGGTGTGTTCCATTTGTGGAGATATGTTCCAGGGATAGAGGTGCGTTCATGAGTCTAGCAGGCGTTCCAGGTATGGAAGAAGAAGAAGAAGAAGAAGAAGCCCTCCAAAGCAGAAAGACAGTTCTTGCTTCACCTTACAGGGAGAAAGCCCTAAGAGTGCCAGCGAATTATACTGAGAGAAAGACGAGAACAGTCGCATGGAACGTGACATACGTCAGCGTCGCTCTAAGACCTTACCCATCGCGTTACGTTACGACCCTCGGGTGTGAAGGCAGGGTGTGGGTCGTATACCATCGTGCTCAAGGGATCGTACCTCTGCGTCGCTGAAGTCTTTCTTTTTTAGGTGATGCGTGAAAATGAACCTCCAGAGGGGATGGGTTCGAATCCTTGTGCGTGAAGGACAATGTGTGTGTGTCCTGTAACAGAGCGGACGCATCGCATCAAACGGACGCGCCACCGTGTCCAACAACAGGTTTGAACGGTAAGGCTGGGTCGCTGTTGTCCAGCCATCGGGAAACGGCTGAGAGATATCCCGTTTGCCCTCCGTTTACGGGACGAAGGACGCTCGATCACCCGTGCGATCGAGTGGCTCGTGATTACGGATGATAATTATCCGGGGGAATGACTCGGAACGTAGAAAAATCTGTATAGACGCGAAGCTACACGGGACTTAAACAGTTGTCATCTTGCGTTAAAGACTTGAAAGTTGTCTTGTGTCTCTACCAGTCAAATGCTACTCGGTCCTCCCTATCTGGGAGATGCTTTTTCCGCCCCTCCAGTACGCAGCTCCTCCGCCGGCCGGAGTCAGGGGTTAGTGATGATATACGTCTTCCTGTGGAGGGGTGGTGTTTGGGTCAGCGCAATGGCTGCAGCGGTGGCCCTGACGGAGAGGGGAGACACACAGCTTTCACTCCAGTTTGCGGCGGCGGCGTCTCCGTCCCGCCCTTTTGGCGACGTAGTGTTGGCGCGTCGTTGTCGCTCGCCCTCACGTCGTAGTCCGTGACGTCGTTCGTGATGTCTCCTTGTCATCCGCGACTCGTTCGTCACTTCAGAGAGTGTTTTAGATGAAACTCGCGATCGCTAAGAGTGGAGGAGTTAAGATCAATTGCACGCTGATGATCTTTAAGACGAAGTTGATTAAGTATTCAGTAAAACGAAATTATTTAATTGAGCGCGTCGTGAACACACGGATGGCTGCCAGGGTGTCAGAATATACTGTAATGCTATATATATATATATATATATATATATATATAACTCGGCCCTATATAGTTAAGATGTGTGTGTGTGTTTGTGTGTGTGTGAGCTCAGCCTCAAGACTCGCCTTATCTGGTAACACCGCCGCGCACGGCGTGAAGAGCCGACACGAGCAAAATGTCAGGGAAGCCTTGACGTGCATATATATATATATATATATATATATATATATATATATATACACCCTACCCCTTCCTCCTCCCCTTCCCCCCTCCCCACTCTCCCCCTCCCCCGACGACGCAAGACTCCGACCAACCTCGCCTCGCCTCGCGTCGTGTTATAGTTTATCGTTATGGGAGCGACGCGTCGCTTTAATTAAGCACCTTGGCTCGGATGTGTACGTGAAGGGCATCATCTCGTGTCGAGACGCCTGCATCGCGCCGGTGCAGCAACACTTTAGACACGATGGCACTGACACCCCTCTTTGAGGTCCCTTTTTTTTACGAGTGTGGGGTCAGGTCGAGGTTCACGCCATCATGCTGAGCGATCGTGTGCTCCCCCGACGAGACTGGAGAAGAACGTAAATCGTCCATCATGAAAGGAGTCTTGTGAAGACACCACCTCGTCGGCCGACCGACGGACCGACCGATCTCCCGAACGTCCGTCTTGCCTGAAGACCACCGCCGTTTGACATTGACTAGAATAAGCTCGTATTTCTCATGACCTCCTCCTCCTCCTCTTCCTCCTTCTCCTTCTCCTCCTCCTCCTCCTCCTCCTCCTCCTCTTCTTCCTCTTCCTCCTCCTTCTCCTCCTCCTCCTCTTCCTCTTCCTCCTCCTCCTCCCCCGACTTGCCTGTGTGTGTGTGTGTGTGTGTGTGTGTCTCATGCCTACTTCAAGGTCCGCCCATCTCGGACCGGGTACATTTTATGAGGCATTTCCCTCTCATCACCGGACTCATAATACAGTCTTACCCCCGTGTTTACACGCTTTCTCACCCCCTCTACCCTCATTACCCCTCACGTCTTGTCTCCTGGGTTGGATTGCACCCGTCATTCGCCTGGCCACTGCTTGCACTGCAGACATGTCAAGAAGGTTTTGCCTGCTGTATGACACAGTGTTAACTCCTCCAGTGCATGATCGGCATATATTTGCAGGTATGACTCGAACTTATTCTTTTAAATCATATCGTTCGAACCGACGGTTTTTTTTTCTCTCTCTCTCTCTGACGTGACCTCATGCCCTCTCTCTCTCTCTCTCTCTCTCTCACACACACACACACACACTTTAGCGGATACTCATTTACTCGCATCTATCGTTTCCACGTCATTCCAGCCCTTGAATCTATCGTTTACTATGTATATTCCTGTATCCGAACACCTCCGTTATCCGAACCAGGAGAGTTATCCGAAGTACTCGATTACCCAGAGACTCCTGTCCCTGGGATGGTGTACGCCGGTGGCCGGACTCGCATAATTTTCCGTGTCCGGACTGATGGCTGCTCCTTGGCTGGATTTTAATAGTAGGGAAACTGCGTGTTGGTGATGGGTGTTGGAGGTGGTGTTGTTCTCCCCTCCTCTTGCCCGTCTAGCCTGATGGCGTGGGTGTTGGAGATGGTGGAGTTCCTACCCCAACTCGTGTAGCCTGATGACGTGGGTGTTGGAGGTGGTGGAGTTCTCCCCCTCCCGCTCGTCTAGCCTGATAACGCAGGTGTTGGAGATGGTGGAGAATCCCCTCCCTCCCCCCTTCCCCGTCTAGCCTGATGACGTGGGTGTTGGAGATGGTGGAGTTCCTACTCCAACTCGTCTAGTCTGATGACGTTGGTGTTGGAGGTGGTGGAGGTCCCCCACCCTCCTGCACACACACACACACACACACACAAACACACACACACCTGATGCCACGCACGAGGCCTGCCCAGCTCTCCTTGGACGGACGTGTATGTACGTATGTGCATACGTACGTGTCGCTCCGCGTTGCGTCGCTTCACCGCACCTTGTGGTCACTGTCTGCTGAGGGACTTGCCTCTCTCTCTCTCTCTGCGTAGGAACAAGGATATTGACACACACACAGACCCTACACACACACACACACACATACACACACAGACAGGACACAGACAGAGTAACTTACAGGGCAAAAGGCCAGAGGCCTCGACTGTGTCCACCTTGGAAGAGAGAGGAGTTGAGGGTGATCTGATCACAGCCATTGTAAGTTTTGGACACCAGCTCGAAAAGCGGTCGTATCTTTGGGGAAGTTCCAAGCGACGGAACAACGAGAAATACGGGTGGAAACTGGCTCTAAGGAGCTGTAAAGACGTACTTTGATGCTACCAAGCTGGCAAATGAATGGACTCGAAATGGCCTACGAGTCTGTGAAAGTGGAACGAGTGTAGAGCTTGTAGAAAGCTGTGACGATAGCTGAGAAGGTTCGGGAGATTAGGCTGGGCCCAACGAGTGTAGAATTCCCTCTACTCGTACTTTCTGTACAAATAAGTGATTGAACTCTCTCCTCTCTCTCTCACACACACACACACACGCCAGTTGAAAGCGTTTGGACCACTTTACAGTAGTCGGCCTCAGTACTGCAGTTATGTCGTTATGTAGTGATTATACTTAACTGGGCAATTGCCTTCATATGACTTTTACCAATAAGTATATCTCACGTTTGTTAAATTCATTCGTCTTCATAAGTAACCCCCTGTTCTGGATCATCTATTTTTTAAGTCGTCTCTTAAAAGGTTTCCCTCTTCTCTAACCTTCCTCTTTTAGGAAGTCTTCTCCTTTAAGAGATTCTCCCCTCCTATAAGAAGTCACCTTTTTAAGGAGTCTCCCCTTCCCGTAGGAGGTCACCTCTCTTTAGGAGATCCCCTTCCACAGGGGGTCACATCGATGTTCCGGGAGATCACCTCTTAAGGAGTTGACCTCTCTTAAAGTGCTCAGCTCCTGTAGGAGGGTCAGCCGTACTCGGGCGTCACCTCCAGAATACGGCCACCTCGCTATGCTGTGGTTGTCCCCGCCTCCTCTCTCTCTCTCAACCCTCACGTTGGGGACTGCATGTTTGTAGCGGCCCCCTTTATACACGTCAGCCAGGGGCTGGGTAGTGTGGTCACCTTGGGCTGTAGGAATCATGTGCGGTTGTCCTAACGGTCGAAGGGGAGGGGTTGTGGGTAGGGGGTGTGTTGTTGCAGTGGTCACCTGCCGCTGCAGAGGTCACGTGCAGAAGTCCTCAATGGTTAGGTTACCGGGGCGAGAGGGCCTGGCCATTCATGACATTTCACCCCCCTCGATTTGCATGACGGTTATAAGCCCCGGCAGAGAGGTGTGTTGAAGGTCGCGGCTGTAGCGGTGGTGTTGGTAGCTGCTGATGCCACACGAGCCATCGTGACTAAGGGAATAACTAGTCGGAAGCCGCCCGGTACCTTAGGCGTGGTTGGGTTCAAGTGTACATAAGAGGCAGTGCGAAGGTGGCACCAGTAGAACACCGGCGATCCCGGGCCGAGGTGTGTCTCAGGTCGTGAAGGTCGTTTCCAGGCGAAGCAGGCGGCTCAACTGAACCTCGCCTCGCCTCCCTACCTCCCACCCGCCTCTCTCCCTCCCTACTCCCTCCCTCCCACTCTCCCTTCCACGCCCATACCTGGCATCCTGGTACACGAGGACTCTACGTGCCCGGGCCCAGGGAGATAGAGAGAGCCTTTGAAGTACACGATGCGAACACGGGTGATGGTGTTGGCGGTGGGACCCCATTCCTCAGACGCTGCGGTAGGGGTGTGTGTGTGTCATCGCTGACCCCCACCAGCTAGTCGTAAGAGGCCCCATGTGTGGTGCGTGTGTGTGTGAGACAACGGTTCTTCCTTTAATAAAGCCTCGTGACGTTCGCGTTGCTCAGCCTCCTCCTCCTCCTCCTCCTCCTCCTCCCTCCAGCTGCCACTTGGTGACGAGGTCCTCTGAGACTGCAACAAGGGGAGGCCTTGAAGGAGGCAATAGATGTAACAATACTTCGGTAACGGTTTCGCCAGTTTATTCATCCGGTCGAGTCTGGCGTGACTCTTGCGAACCGATGTGGGATTTCCTCGTCGTCACCAGCTGCAGACAGACAGGAGAGCACTGTCTTAAGCCCCCTTTCGTAAACCCTTTGCAATAAGATAGTGGACTTGAATCGATATATGTGTATAGCCTTCCAATGACGCTCCTGTTCACCAAGACTTCCTCATAAAAGCACCGCGTCGTTAGCAAGAGATCAGGACAGTAACGGAATATACGTAATTAGGGACACCAAGCTGCAGGTCTAGCAGGCGACACAGTACACATGCCCTATACGTATACCGAGGAAGGTACACAGGGCCCTATACATATACACCAAAGAAGGTACACAGGGCCCTATACATACACACCAAGGAAGGTACACAGGGCCCTATACATATATACCAAAGGAAGGCACACAGGGCCCTGTACATATATACAAGGAAGGTACACAGGGCCCTATACATATATACAAGGAAGGTACACAGGACCATATACATATATACCAAAGGAAGGCACACAGGGCCCTGTACAATCACTAAGAAAGGTTGGTTGCGAGACCTGCGCTCCTCCCCTCCCTCGGGGTCGGTGAAGACACACACACACACACACACCCTCGTGCCTGACCAATCATTTGTGGCTAGGTCGTGTACTCCAGACAGCACCGGCGTGATTTTCACTCGGATTCCATGGGAAGGAGTTGCCGGGTTCACCCCCTTCTCCTCTCTCTCTTCTTGAGTCTGACAGTGCCTAAAACTGGATCAGCCTCAACTTTCACCCTACGTACGTTCCTCGTGTGTGTGTGTGTGTATGTGTGTCAAACCCCCTCGTAGTGACCTGACAAAGAACAAAAGAAGCACAAGAATCTGATCTAGTCTGCTTGCTTGCTTGCTTCTCTTCTTATTTTTTTTTTCCTTTAAATGCTTGAATCTAGACCACTTAAGACGCTGAGTCAGGAGCAGCTGATCTTGAATCTCTGTCGTCATGCACACACACACACACACACACATACACACACACATACACACACACATACACACACACCATTACACACACTTGTGTATTACTACATTTCTCTCCCATCAACTAACACCCCCAACGACCCACCCTACACGAGGGACGGAGGACGACCCCTCCCCGTCTCCCATTCCGGGAAACCTTGATCCACGGTCGTTTTCAAAGCCCAAAACATCCTCTCCGTTCCGTTCTCCCATATTGTGTTTGACGGGGAACGAATTCCATTTGCCTGTGATCCTGTTGCCTAGAGATGTTTCCTTGCTTCTCCCCAACAGGAGACACATTATACTAGTCATGACTTGAGCCGCGACCTCACAGTCGTGAGCCTCCAGATATAGCCATCACATCACCACTGGGGCAGTCACGTAAAACTCAGCCACTTACAATTGCCTCAGGCATTCGTCCCAGTAGACCTTGAACTCATTAACTGTAAGGCAAGACCCTCCTGGCCCCCCCCCCCCAAGACTGAGCTAGTGATTTAGAGCACTGTTGATTCCAGTTGGAAAAGTGTAGTAAGTGGTATGTACTTAAGATAAGCTTCTGACTTGCAGAAATATCTCTCTAGTGACTATACCTCCCCATGTCAACTCTCTAGTGTCGTCTCTTGGGTCAGCGAGATGGTGTCTCCCTGCTGTTTCACTACACTGCCAGTCGACCTTTCCATATGGTTCTGCTCAGAGGGTTAGTCGACCTTTCCATATGTTCCTGCTCAGTAGGTAGTCGACCTTTTCATATGCTCCTGCTCAGCAGGTACCTTGAGAACTTGATTTCAAAACACGACTCGCCTCCTCATGAGTAACCACAGGGCCTCAGGCAGCAGCAGGAGTGAATACTTCACACCCATTCAACTCTCCATCTACTCAGTACCCCCAGAGCGCGTCCATTCACTCTTCAACCTCATAGTAAGACTCAGCGTGAATGAGTTATATACCCATGGGGCTCATCCAATATTCAGTGTGCAAGAACACGATTATGTGACTCTTAGAGAAGAACTCGACTCTTGAAAAGCTCTTTGGATCTATGAGAGGGAGAGAAAGGACGCCATGACATGAAAAGCCTCAGAGTCCTGAGAGAAACCCCCCCTCAAGCCCCCATCCACCCCACATACTGTACGTGTCACGCGATGGCGGAGGAATGAGTGTAACGCCAGGCTCTAACGCGCGCGCGGTAAGGGTAGGGTCGTAGTAGGTCCCGGTCGGCGCCATGGGCGCGCACGTCAACACGCGTTGCCGCCAATCGTCTTCGCTCAGTCAGCCACTGGAGTGTCCCACCCAGCCTGCCACTGAACATTTATCGTATCTGTTCTTTTAAAGAACATCAGTATATTAATAACAGGGAGATTAACTTGTAAGGTAAATGGGGTAATAACACCGAGTCTTTATCTTCTCGTAACTGTTGATTATTATTATTATTATTATTATTATTATTATTATTATTATTATTATTATAATTATTATTATTATTATTATTATTATTATTAGTATCATTATTGCGCTTTTATGAGTTCGTTGAGATTATTTCAATTGATAGTTCAGCTCTTGTTAAGGGCTGTGAGTGTAGAGAGACATATAAGCGCGTGCCATTTGATAGTTCTCAGCGCGTTGTGTAGGTCTGTATTGTTCGCATGAATGATACATAACGCTAGTTATGACTAGGGGGTTGTCGGGGGTCGGTAACTGCGACCTTGGAATGTGTCATGTGTAATGGGCACCCATGGGAAGGAGGAGAGGGGGGGGGATTCTGTGTGTGTGTGTGTGTGTGTGGAGTAGGTGTTTACGGGAACCGGTTGTGGGGGGAATGCCATAACCCTTCTCTTAGCTCAGTAGCTCTCGCGTGTCATAACCTTCAAGATTTTGGGCTCGATAGATCGTTCGGCCTTGTAGGATACAGCGGCTGAGAACCTTTCTTATAAGGGTCGTGGGCCCTTTTCGACTTGATCCTTCAAGGGTCGTGCCGTCGTGATCAAGGGTCGTCCTCAAAAGACTGAAAAGTTCTGGTGTGTCGTGCCAGACGACGCGCTCGACTCTTGTTTCCCTACTCTGTCCCACTTCCTCTTGCAACTTTTTCCCTCTTCTGCTACTACCACTACCACTTCTGCTGCTACTACTACTACTATTACTACTACTACTACTTCTACTTGCGCATAAGGAACTCCCTAAACTGTAGCCAGGCGGACAGTGGCGTCACATGTCGCTGGAAATGAAATCTTTAGGAAAGCCCTTTAAACTCCTGGCTGGATGCTTCATCCAGTCCCGGAGATAGTCAAGGGACAAACCCCCTTATCCTTAGTCGATAGGGATGGTTGCGGGATAATCCAGTAAGATCCAGTGCTGGCGATAGTTACAGGGAAACCCCCAAATATGATCTGCACCTAACGATAGTTATAGTACATCCTAACTAACGCCAGATGCTGGAGAAAGTTACCAGGCGATACAAGGCAACTCTTCAACATCCACTGCACATCCTAGAGATATGGGGCCAGCCCTATCACCTGGTGTTGGTGCTGTCAGCGAGGCGGCGTCACAGAATTTGATACTAACGGTGACTTCAGCTGTGATACACTGCCGTTGCCCAATAATTCAGTGCTCTTCGATAGACAACGATTGTCCCCCCAACGTCCGATAATTGGCGATATTGACACAGCCAATGCAGGCAGCGAATTCAGTTAAATCAATAGAGTGAAAATAGTATAAGCAGAAATCTGTTTCATTGGCTGAACTTCATGAGAGAGGCGGTCGAGGAAGACTGAGAGAGATGGGTGAGGTAGATTGCAATAGACGAGTGAGGGAGGCTGCAGTAGACGGTTGAGGAAGACTTGCTGCAAGAGAGGGGAAGAGGAAGACTCCAAAAGAGACGAGAGAGAGGAAGACTGCGTCTTGGTCTAAACTCCAGAAAATCCCGTATTTTGATAACGAGAAAACTAAGTACCTGGTCGATTGGGTAATTTAGGTATTGAACCCGTCAACTGCCAGGGATAATTAAGTTCCAGAAGGTAACAGGTCATAAAACCAACTAATCGAAAAATCTTGAGCACCTTCTTCAGGTGTTGAGGGTAATTCTAAGACCACATGAACTCTGAAACCGAATTGTCTTGGGTTTTGGTTTTTTGATTAGTAGTTGGTTTATGTTGGTATGTTGAGAGCCAGTCGTAATGTGTGTGTGTGTGTGTGTGGAGAACCAGTCTTTGTCATCCTGTCGTGTGGTATGGCTTGATATATCAGGAAGAAGAAGGAGGAACGACTGTAATAATCCTATCCTTTTTATTATGGGGTACAGCCAGTCGACGGATTCTCCCACCATTATCATTCTCTTTTTCAGTGTGGGAGTCGAGGAGTTTTTGCCAGTCCCAACCCCCTAAACCCCCCAACACCCAACCCCCCCTCCACCGCAGGATTCCCTTGTCTCGTCTGTCCATTCCACCACCACGACCACTGACTCTACCACCGCGAGCTTCCATTGCCTCCAGGAATGTGTCTGGGGTACAGTTAGTTTGTTTGCGCGTACGGTACAAACGATTCTGAAATCATGGCTGTTACGTGTTCAGTAATTGAGGTGCTTCACCTTTCTCAAGACGACGGTGTGGTCTACTTCGAGCTGGCGGAACGATTCCTTGAGTACGACGGGACGACTTTCGAGCTCGCGACGGTACGACCACCCTTGAGCACGACGGTAATGGCGACCTCACTTCAGCACACGACGGTACGACCACCCTTGAGCACGACGGTAATGGCGACTTCACTTCAGCACACGACGGTACGACCACCCTTGAGCACGACGGTAATGGCGACCTCACTTCAGCACACGACGGTAGGACCCACACACACACACACACACTTATATGATATCCTTAACAGTCAGGTGTCTACGACATGCTCAAGGAATCGTTGGCGATCTCAAGGTAAGACGCGCGCCTTCATACGTAAGTCGGGGGTGGGTGGATGGGTGGGAAGGGGTCTTGTCGTACCAGTTATTTTGCATAATTCGCCAAACTTTTCCTTTTTGTTTCTTTACACAACTGAACACCCTTTCGGTGTGCGCCTCTCCTCTCGTGCGCTGCGCTAGGTCCTTCCCCCAAAGCCTATAGATCCTCGCTTCCCTCCCTCCCTCCCTCCCTTCCTCTCTCTCTCTCTCTCTCTCTCTCTCTCCCTCCTGTCATTATTTCTTCGACTAGCAGCGTTTTCCTGTCTTCATTCAACCCACTCACGTTCCGCTGATTTGCATAAGGCGGGGGGAAGGGGGAGGGGGGGGGACGGACTTGCCGCTTGCACCTGCGGTCTATACTGCCCTGGACGGGATCCTGAAACTGGTCGACTGCGGTCTCTCCCTACCCAAGGCGAGATCTCGGAACTGGTAGGCTGCGGCTTCGGTCTCTACCTACCTACCCAAGGCGCGTTCTTGGAACTGGTAGACTGCGGCTGCGGTCCCTACCAACCGAAGACGAGATCTTTAGAACTGGTCGGCTGCGGCTGCGGTATCTGCGGCAACGAGATGACGTTTAACATCGATAAAACCCCAACTTTCCCTACAGCAGCTGCCCTTAAGCGCTGGAGAGAACGGGGGATTCCTATGGTTAACAGTAAGGATATTGTCGATAGAATGGAAATGTCTCCTCATTCCTGATTTTTACTTCGCCCCATCGAACAGAACGGTACATCCCACGGGTTGGGTGATGTGACCTTGAAGGGTCAGGTCAGAAGGCTTGGTCGCACGCCGTAGGGGGTCACACATACACACTGTCGTGATCAAAGGAGGTCATCATGCCGTCTAGCTGAATAGCGTCAAGTCTATTCATTCTCTTCATTGTTATTCCTACAAATATATAGATTTGCCATCACTGGCCTTGTTTTTTTATGATAGAGATTTTTGTCGGTTATAGACATTCTCAATTTACGATTATTGTTCCTTTATTTGCTACAGACATTCTCAGTTTATGATTAATGTTCCTTTATTTGCTATAGACATTCTCAAAATATATTTAATGTCCCTTTATCAACGTACATCCTTGACAGTTCACATAACCGGGGCTGGTGTCACAGTCCGGGTTTAATACCTGAGCAGTTTTCATCCCTTAAAACCGGTTTATGTAGTGATTATATAACCCGACCGTTAAATATATATTTTTTTTTTTGAGGAGGCGACTCTAGCGTCTTGTTACTACGTAACGTACTTCCCCACGTTATTTCCTGTCATTACGCTTTCGGGAGTGCTGTGGTTATTGTTGTTGCTAGGAAGGCTGTTTAATTTTAAGGGGGAAGAAGACAGCAGCAGTGGTCCGTCGGTGGCCCGTGCACCTCTTGCCTCGACATCTGGTGGTGTCTGGCATAAAAGAGCGTATGGTGTTGCCATTGTGTGTGGTGACCAGTAACGATGATGGTACCTTGTAACACAGGGTACAGCTGGTCATCTAACATAGGGTACAGCTGGTCATCATTTAAGAGTATTGAGAAACCTTTTTTTTTTGGCGCAAGATCTTGTCTTTCCAATATACGTATTTGAACTCCCTAAACACTAGTGTAGAGTCACGAATATAGACAGGGCTCAGGAAAATGAGTGAGAGTGAGTTCAAAGTCAGGTGTCTTCAGTTTGGTTAGATTTTGGTTATGGTCGTGTTTGCTGTGGTTAGCGTGGCCTTATCTGTGGATCACAAGGCACCGGTGTTCCAGTCCTAGCAAGGGCACAGCCGGGCCCACACTGATCCCTGCTGTTTGTCTTTGCCTTTGTGGTTAGTTCGTAACTGTATATATATATATATATATATATATATATATATATATATATATATATATATATAATCTTGTGCTGTAGTCGATTTTATTTCACGGTGATTTTATGGTATGGGTATCTTAAAAACTAAACCCTAGATATGTAAGATCTACAAATTTAGCAGATTGAAAAAAAAAATTTTGGAAATTTGTCTGAAATTTTATTTTTTTCTATAATGCTCACAAAAGTGTCTTTATAACGATAATCTGTCGATATATTTTCGTATTATTTTAAAAGTTCGATATTCATAACAGTAAATGCAAAAAGCATTTATATGAAGCTTTTTAAACAAGTAATGAAAAATGGATTTTAGTTATAACCAGCAGATGTAATTAAGAGTCCTAAATACTTGTACAATGATATGTCATTTACTGCAAGTCTGGAAGCCTGTGTAAATGAGTAGATGGCTATAGTCCTAAAGCTACTAAGACTTGAAATTAGCTTTACGTATAATATATGATTGCTGTAAAGTCTCGTTATGAAAAGTATACGTACAAAGTCTATTTTTTTCATTTATTACATTTAAAGTTTAGGAGCCCAGACTGCGTGGGTTTTATGTTTCATAGGGTAGAAGCCCACAGCACAAGACTTCCTTGGTTAAGCTAGGAACCTTTTTGCACTAGAAGCTTGGAGCCCAGGCCTCTACCCGAGGCAAGGAGCCTAAAACTCTTGCCTATTGTATAAGACGTTAGGAGCCCAGACTACGCGGCTCTTTGTTTCTGAGGTTAGGGACTCGGGCTTTGTGGTCTTTTTGTCTCAGGGGCTTCGAACCCAGACTATCTAACTATCCGTTTTAGAGGCCAGGAGCCTAGACTACTTAGTTTTCTGAAACAGAGGCAAGGCACCTAAGACTACATAGGTTTTGTTTCGGAATCTAGAAGCCCAGACTTCAAGGCATTCGGTTTTAAAGGCTAGGAGCTCAGACTACACGGCTTGATAAGGCTAGGAGCCTAGACTACATGGAACCCATACTACTTGGGCTTTGAAAGCGAGGAGCCCAACTATGAACACGGCCGGCACGTAACTGCCATGTATAGTTATAGAGACAGCCTTTAGGAATTGTCATACTTCGCAATCGTTCGTCGAGGGAAGGGTGAGCCGCTGGGATGTAAACTACGTTCTCGCGTTTGCACATCGGATTGTGGCCGTCATTCGATTACATCCAGCCGCCGTCCGTCAATCTGATGTCGGCGCTGTTGTTGTTACCGCCTGGAACACGTGGTTGGCGGTTCGTGGCAACGACGGAAAGGGGTAGAGGGTTAAGGTGAGCATGGAAAACGTTGCCCTTTTTTTTAAAGTCCGTGGTTACATTTGTAGTCATCTTTTGTTGCAGAAATATCGTATGTCGTAAGATGTCCCTTGTGCAAGTGTCTTATGCAAGACCGAGATTAAGGGAGGTACGAAATATATGCAGGGAGTAAGAGTACCTGGAACCTCAGCTTCGACCAGCTGGCATCGTTGCCGACGTTCAAGGAAGCAGCGGCAGTAAAGTCACAGCTACAAGAGAGATCGGGCAGTCCGTTGCTTTTGCTGCTGTGATGCTCACGCGTTTTATTCTTTATTATTTTTTCTGTTAAACACGTCACCCCTCTCGTTTCGAGTTTGATAAGTGCTGCAGCCGGACTGGCATAGTCTTATCGAAACACACCCGTGCTTAATCTAGTCAAGCAAATAAGTGATTATTAACAAAATCCTTATTTTTTTTTCCCTTAAAGTGCATATTGTATCCCAAGACAAAGAAATTACCTGCGGTTTTATTTATTGGTTTACGTCGTCTGTGCACGCATTTTTGTCTCCGTTTTATGTTTGTGATTCCGGTAACCCAGACGTTTGTGAATGCAGACACCGGCAAGCTGAAAATTTTGGTTTTATCTTAGTAACCAATTACCTCGGATGTGAAGAACCCCAAAGACTCCATGGCTGCAAGGAGGTAGCGTCTGTTTTCAACTGTTGGCTGGCGGTTCTGCAGGAGTCAGCTGAACAGTTTTCCTGGCCCGTGTTATTATGTACCGATGACATTGCTTTGAAGGCAAAGGGGAGAAGAGCGGGCAATCATGCGGGCGTGGGTTCTTCTGTGGGTGTGGGTGATCGGCTTCGCCGCAGCGGTGACTTCGGAGTGGACCTACGAGGGGGCGACCATCACCCTGGCGAACCTCAACATCTCCTACGTGGACCCCAACACCGGCCACTTCAGCACCAACTTAGGCCAGGTGGGCAAGTTCGGCACGGGGGCCGTAGGGGTGGCCTCAGGGATGATCCTGGTGGGGCACACGGCCGAGGCGGGCATCAACAAGTACAACAGGTACGGCTGCACCACGCCCTGGGCCGTGGTGCCGCCCAGCGAGCCGTGGGTGGCGTTGGTTGCACGCGGCCAGTGCCCCGATAAGGAAAAAGTGGCGAATGCCCTAGCTCTCAACGCCTCGGCCATCCTTGTCTACGCCAAGGACGCCAAGGCCCACCTTCAGAAAATCGCCCTCTCCTCTTTTTCACGTGAGTACCACGCGTTATAACACGCCCTACAGTGTTGGTTGGTTGTTAGATGGATCTGTTCTGCGACTTCAGCGTTGCCGCAAGCCTTCCATATGCTTTTAAGCTCATGAACACGAATTTACTCAGGTTCCCGAGTGTGAGATGGTCGTCTTAGGGTCATGTCAGATGCCTAACCATAATACCCTGGGGGAAGGAGGAGGAGGAGGAGGAGTGCTTGAAGAGGAATAGATTGCGGTCTCGGTTGTCAATTATTTTGTCATCTGGAAGTACGAGGGTTCACAACTCACCAGTTGCCCAGAGCCTGAAGTACAGGAGACAGACTTGCGTCTACCTAACCTAACTTAACCTAACCATGAAGACCCAGCTTTTGCATAAGTTTGATAGCATAGCATTTGATTTTGATGTCTTTTTCTAGTCTTTACGTAGGGGTAAAACACACAGGTGAGAATGTTATTGCAAGTGCATTCTAGGATACAGGAAGGATCGTCCCCAGGAAGTGTTAAGGAATGCTATGACTATAAAAATTCTTATGCTTATGTATATATTTTTTTAGTTAATGGCGGAGAGACCTCCTCGAGTTCCATGATAGCGTCTTCTTCTTCTTCCTGCTTTCCTTGACATTTAAACACCTGGAGCTATGATAAACAATGGTATATATTGATCAGAATGCACGAGTCACTGTTTTCGTACAGTAAAATCATCCGTGGTGTAAAGGTTATCTTGTTAACATGGTATGTGTCGTATGAATGACTGGTTTGTTTTGAAGTGGTTATTCTGTAATAGAGATATCTGCTTGTTAAATTGGGTGGGCATCGCCGTGGAGAGGGTCTGGAGTGCGTAACTGTGCTGTGGGTGTGTTTAAAGTGAGTCAGAGGCGGGCTGGTGGTGGTCGAGCAAGTGGGTTGGTTTCATGGCCAGGAGATGTTACCTATCTCAGGTGGTGGGCGATTAGGGGCCACTCATCAAGGATGATGTCCCGGGGGGGGTAGAATGCCGGGCCACTTATCAGGCATGATGTGGGGCCGCTCACCAAGGATGACGTCCCTGGTGGTTGTCAATGGTGAGCCGCTTAATCGCGGATGATTTTCTGTTGGGCATGATGTGAGGCCACTCATCAAGGATGACGTGCAGGTGGGCATGATTCTTAGGGGGGGGGGGAGAGCTCGCCAAGGATGACGCTTGGTTGGGCATGATGTGGGGCCACTCACCAAGGATGACCCCCCCAGGCGGGTATCAATGCGTGGCCACTCACCAAGGATGACGCCTTAATGTTCATGTCGCTCCTTCCGCTTCCGTTTCCGACACACTTGGAAGTATAGCTTTCTGTTTCTGACACACACACACACACGCTCTCTCTCTCTCTCTCTCTCTCTCTCTCTCTCTCTCTCTCTGTCGTGAACGTTTCACTTGATAAAAAGGTTGATCATCATTGACAGGTGTCACCAGCAACAAACGTTTCGTTTTTTGTTTTTTTTTCACGGGTTAGGAAACAAAAAAATAGCTGTTTCATTATCGGGCTACATTATGCATTTTGTTTTTATTGTGATATTCGTACATTTACCCCAAAAGGATCTTTATATATGTATGTAAATTTTGCTGTTTATTTACTGATTGTATGGTAGTTCAGAGAATCATGTTTTTTGTGGGCCATGACAGAGACTGGCATAGGCTTGGGACAGCGAAGGACATGGTAGGCTCGGTTCGCACACGGTGGAAAGACATGCTCTGCTACTGATGGGAGCGCAGGGAAAAGACAGTTTATGTATGGGTGGAATTAGGCAAGTGTATAACGAGGGAAGGAAAAGAGGATTTAATGGAATGATGAGGAAGAAATGAGAGTATGAGATGAGGAATGAGAAGATAGTGGATGAGGAAGTTCTGAGAGCACACTGTTAATGAGGGAGTACATTTATGAGGAATATCTGGTGTACTGTGTGGACAGGGTAGATTTATCTTAGGCAATTGTCTCTCCAGATGGACTGTGTCGCAATTGTCTCCGCATTACGACAAATTGGGTAATTATCTAGCCTAATGGAGCGTAAGGAACAAGTGTCTTCCTCGTTCTGTAAGAACGCGAAGCTGAATTATTTAAAGTTAAGCTGAGACAGACCTCATTACGCGGGGAAATGTGTACATGTCGTTCGGTGAAGGCTGAGGGTACCAGTCAGATATTTTTGGAGACAGTTACGAAGTTCATCGCCCGGCAGGACTCTTAGTGATGCAGTCCTAACACCCTTACTCCAAGTGCTGGCCGTTGACATAGGACTGGCAAAGTTTTAAGAGTGGTTGAGGAGGTAGGAACTCCTACTAAGTAGAGATATACACAGGGCAGGTATCATGTTGTGATGTAGTTTAAGGTATGTGAAGGTGCCAGACTTATCTGATGTTTTTGATGTACTTTTATTTTTCGTCTTAAAAGGATGCCTAACAGGATGGGTTTTATGGTGAAGTGGAGAGGTATAGGGATGTGTGTGTGTGTGTGTGAGAGAGAGAGAGAGAGAGAGAGAGGAGGGGGGCGCCAGGTTCGTTTCTCTATCGTGTGTCGTAAACTTTGCAGTATTTGATATATATATTTTGGGAGGAGACGACTTCTGCCTCAGCTCTGCATCACGACCTCTCTAAGTATGACGGAACGACCCTTGGCTGTAGTGGCCTAAGCCTCTGACCTTACCCTTCAGGACCACTAAGGTCAAAAAAAAAAAAATAAATAAACCCGGCCAAGCCGTCATATCCAAGATTCGAACTCACGTCCTCAAGGGATGTGATGACCAACCAGTTGGTCGTGTGCCGTTGTGTGCACCCCCCCCCTACCCCCACCCCCCCAGCAGGTTCAGTGATGACTAGTCCTCCTCTTCCTCCTCCTCCACACGTGTCTTTGATGACTCCCAAGACCGTAACGTGTGTGTGTGTGTGTGTCTAGACATAAGTCAATGTAGGGTCAGGGCAAAACCCCGGGTGTTTTGATGTGTTTTTTTTTTACGGCCAGCTTATTCCGCGGTTGTAGCGGACGGCTGTGCTGTGGTGTTTTGATGACCACTTTATGCTGGGAGCCGTCATGGCCGGCTTGTTTTTTTCTTTCTTTCTTTCTTTCTTTCTTTCTTAACGGCTTATGATGTTTTGAGGGGCGGGTTTTATTCAGTCGCTTCGTTGCTCTCGGTCGACGGCCATTGGCAGGAGGTAGACCCGCACACACGTGACCGGACGAGGTTCTGCAGAGCCACGGGAGGACTGGGGTTGAAAGGACTTGGTCGCTGGCGTTGAGGGAGAGGTTTATGCAGGGGTTGTGTGTGAGAGAAAGAGAGAGAGAGAGGGGGAAAAGGTTGTTGTTCAACTACTTGACGACCCCTTGTAGGAGATAGATTGACCCCCATGAAATACGACCACAGCCAGCACCGAGTACGACTCGTTAACCCCATGAGAACGAGTCCTTGAGGTTGAGAGTTGAACCCCACGAGGTCGACGACTTAACCCCATGAATGCAATGAGTCGTTCCTTCGAGTTTATGGGGAAAAATAAATAAATGTTACGGTATTTGATGTATATATATATGTGTGTGTGTGTGTGTGTGTATACAGCCCCCATGCCGGGAATGTCAACACGGAACCCCTGATTTTACACAGCGGCCGACATGGTTTAGTCTCCGACACGTGACCTGAATTACTAGCCTTGCTACACTGCAATGCAGCCAGTGCCTTACGGCATGACTACTACAGTTATCGTGTGGTATTACCACACAGCCACGAGAACGTAACGAGTTGGTATCATAACCGCTTCGATCACCACCACCACCACAACCCCTACTCTTACCGCACAAACTTGGACTCGCCCACCCCACCACGATGGTCAGATTAACCACATAGTATGATGATGACATGTCTCTAGATTTATTGCCTGGGAGGTAGTGTTTGACCTCCATGCATCGGCAAGGACGGTCTCTGACCTGACCCACGTAATTCGGGTCGTCATACCCATGGGTCGTGCTGAAGAGGTTTCATAGGGAACTTGAACGAATAGGAAAAATATTAAATTTACGCAAGATACCGTGTGTCTGTGTGTTTGTATGCCATAGTTGTTACTATTCTCAAAAGCAAAAGCTCTTAAGTGAATGAGATAATTTTTTTTTTGAGAAAAGAGGGGGATGTAGACATACAAGAAATTTATATGAGTACACTTGAGAGTGCATATGAGTATACAAGAAAGTGTATGAGTGCATAGGTGAGTACATAGGTATCCCCAAAAAGTATATATAAGTACACAGAAGAATATGGAAGTATACTGAAAAGTATACACGCACACAGTAGAGTATGAAAGTATATGAGGCGTCAGATATACCAAGGTGTATGTGTAGCGGGAGAGGGTGTATTGGTGCAGGAAGATTGCTTGTGTACAAACCCGAGTGTTGAGTGCGCGCGAGGGAGGTAAGCTAGCCAAACACACGCACACACGCACACACACACACACCCTGGTAGCCACGTGAAGATGGAAGCCCCAGAAAGAAGCCTTGACTGGTTTCCTGGCGAGATGTTCTGGGCGCCTGACTCAGGTGAGGTGCAGGTGTCCAGGAAGTTCCCCAGAGGAGAGAGAGAGAGAGAGAGAGAGAGAGAGAGAGAGAGAGGGAGAGACTCACCTAGCCAGAGCCAGTCATAGAGATGGACCGTAGTGGACATTTTTTTTTCTTTTTTTACGATTATGGCGTCGCTTGGACGGTGTTGGTCCCAGGTGGCCTTGTTACGGAAGCCCCATGAGTCGGGGGGAGAAAGGAGGAGGAGGAGGAGGGAAGAGGAATGAAGAGGAGGAGGAGGAGGAGAACAAGAGGGACTAGAATTCCTTCCTATCTCCAAGAATGCTGGCCACCTTGAAGCACTGAGAGAGAGAGACACACACAGGAAGAAGTCCTCTTCCTCCTGACGGCGGGGAAGTAACGCCCTCGGTATTGGACTGACGATGAATTATATTCGTTTTCCGGTTCGCCAGCTTCCGAATTCTCCCGCTGCCGGGGGACAGGTGTTGGTGGTGGGACCTCCCTCCCTCCTTTGAGTACGCCAGGTCCGCCGAGTCGGGAGTCCCCCACCCCGTCGCCGCCCCAGGAGCGGCGGTGGTGGTGGTGCGACCCGATTCGTCCTTTGCGGCGGTCGCGTCCTTCGTGGTGATGATGGGAGTGTGGACCGTGGAAGGACGAGGGAGGATAGGATAGCGAGATGATGATGATGGTTGGTTTGGACGTTAGACCCACCAGCAGATAGGGCCATTTAAGAAGAGCCTTCGTCAGCGTCTGGCTACCGCATCCACCAGCAGGAGGACCCTTTAACTCCTTCTTCAGGAGTTGAGGATAGATAATTCAAAGATCATTCACACCATCACTCTGCATGTCGCCCCTGGGGATAAGTCTGCCGTAGAGTATATCTTGGCATAGCGAGGCAAAGTTTGCCGTACAGTATACCCTGGCACAGCGAGGCTGTCAGGTATACAGTATACCTTAGCATATCGAGGCTAAGTCTACCGCAAAGTATACCTTGGCATAACGATTGCTTAAAAGTCATTGCTTACATTCCACTTTCCTTGGGATGCCGTCAGGTCACCATGGCGACAGAATATCGGTCTTGGTGTGCCTCGGTTATCGGTTACCGCCCTGCCTGATATCGGATTTCGACTCCCTCGTCGATCGGGCCGCTTAGGGTCGCGCCATGTAGGCTTAGAAGTGGTAGTTAGTGACATGTAACGGTCGTTACGCATGCGCACGTTGCAGGGTCCTTTGACTCGCCAGGGCTGAGACGTCATTACTTAGGCTTTGGGATAATTTGGTCCCAGTTATAGACCAACGCTGCCTAGTACGTTATGTATGTGTGACTGTTTCTTGTTCCCCCTTTGTGTGTGTGTGTGTGTGTGCCATAGTGGGTAGCTAAGCCCTGTGGAGACTAACTGATTAGATTTTGGAATGCAAATTGATCATTCTTTTTAGCAGGTGTTATGATTAGGAGTGCTGGTTTGATGGGAAGTCCAGATTTCCATAATATAGATGCTTTAGGGAGAGACGATCATCTAAGCATACAAGTCTATGCAAATTTTTTTTGGGGTGCGTAGGTGCATAAATTTGCATATTAGGAAAAAGTGATTTTCATTTTTTTTAACTGGCGGCATGATTCAGAGTGTGAATGATGGTAAGTTCCTAACTGTTGACAATATATGTGTATTAGGCAGAAGCTGTTTTCTTGGCGTGCAAAGTTTATGCAAATTAAGGAGCTAATTAGCATATTTTTTCCCTGACTGTGTGTTTTAACTGGTGGTGGGACTTGAGCCGACTCAGGCTATAGCCTTGCTCTAGTTTAGTGGAGTCTCATTACATTGTTTACGTTTGTAACAGGCTTCCGGATTCAGTAGGGTCGAATCCATGACGATATGTGAAGCCTCGTCTACTTTAGTATATGGACAGTTTACTGCGCTCGGGAGAGAGAGAGAGAGAGAGAGAGAGAGAGAGAGGAATGAGTTGATTGGTAGACACGCACACAACAACGCCAGCGAGAACAAGGACTAATTGCAGGTTGTGAGTTGAGGGATGGATGGTTTCGTCTCCCCGACTACTTTACTTACAAACCCACAACCCACAACCACGCATATCCACCCTCGACCTCCTACGACCTCCACAACTTTTGGAGTTGTAGTTGAATGTGAGTGAGGAACATTATTGGCGAGGGGGTGGTCTCTCTCCTTTTTTTTTGGCTTCCAACCCCTCCCACTTTCCCCTCCCCCCCCCCACCACCGTTTCTCGAACACCACCTGGTGGGGAGGTCTTCGTGTAGGGGGGGGAAGAAACGGACCATCACCCCCCTCTCTCTCCCTCTCTCTCTCTCTCTCTCTCTCTCTCTCTCTCTCTCTCTCTTTCACCCTTCAGGG
>JAYMFT010281399.1:0-10486 GCA_038088735.1 Panulirus argus | reverse complement strand
TATATATATATATATATATAAGAGTGTGAACTCTGGTTAAAACATGCCGAGTAAAGAGGACGGTGCCACAAACCTTATGGTGCCAAGGCCTTCCTTGGACACACACCATCTCGTTCAATACAAATAAATCTCATGTTACTTTGGTATGCTCTGATGTGTGGTAAGGCATGGGGATGAGTGACATCTAGTTACTGATGCCTGTACGATTCATAAACTTACAAACCTAAGGGAGAAGGATTTCACCAAAGAAACGCGTCACAGTCGGACAGACAGACATGCTAAATTCTCTACCTTCAACCTTATGGAGGGAACGAAGACAAGCAGGAGCAAAAGACGACATATAAACATGAAAAAGAATATAACGAAAGCATTAACATAATAATAATAAAATAATAATAAATAATAATAATATTAATAATAATAATAATAACAATAATAATAATAATAGTAATAATAATAATAACAATAGTAACAATAATAATAATAATCTCTGGGCGAATACCCACTCTGGCATTGGCAAGCATCTTGACATAAAGAAAAAAGAAAGTTAAAAGTGAGTGTTCGCCCTGGACCCTCGGGTGCCGACGACGTCACGACAGCCGACCGACGTCAACCCGAGCGCTGGGCTAACAATCCGAGCCGACAGGAGGTCTCAGAGCGAGGCGGTTTGGTGGCGGAGGTGGGGGGCGGGGGGTGTGAGGGTGTCCTGACTCGCCTTCAATAATTCAAGGGGCTTCAGTTACCTCGCTGAGCCGGCGCAAAATATTCATACCAGTTACGCTACACTTGCTCCTGACACAACCAGATCCACCATTAGTGTGGCTTTAAGATTATCCCCACCCATGGCACACCCACACACCCCCAACCATCACCACCACCAACACCCATCCTCTCTCCCTCCCTCCCTCTTCTTCCAAGAACTCAAGCCCTCTTGTGTCTTCGCACATCCAGGGGACCGCCGGGGAACAGAAGGCTCCCTTCGCGTTAGTTCTTACCCCCAGACGATAACGCAGTGGATGGCTGCGGCTGTACACAGAGCCAAAAGCAACACAAGGGAGGTGATCTATTCTATGCTGTGGTTAAGGCCGGGTTGTTTACTGGCGTGCGAGGGCAACGTATAAAGTAGGGAGGAGATTGCACCCTGAGGGCGGGATGCGAAAGGTGTGGGGGAGGGAGGCAGGGAGGGAGAGAGGGAGGCCGAGGGTAAAGCAGATAGAGTCGAGGATACTCCAAGCGGATGAAACGGCTTAAGAATAGACCGCAAGTGCTCGTTCCCTCGTACCGCCGAGTCCCCGCGCCGACGGTGTCACGTGGATTTTACATCACGTACAAGCAAACCCCTGTGACCCCGTTGCATACACGGGGCCGAGTACTTGGCCTGGGGAACTCCAGAGATGCCGGTACTGTTGCAGCTTCCCCGTCATCCATATGGGATTGCCATATCGCGATGTCTTTCTACATAAAGGCGATGTCACCACGACCAGTACATTAAATCGGGCGTTGAATGGTAGGTAAAGTAACTCGTCAAGCACCTGGAAACTCATTTCCTTTTGTTAATCACTAAGAAAAAATAAAATAAAAAATCGAATTTGTTTTACCAATACCACTGACGAACGCACCCATCACGTCAACCAACCCTGTCATCATCCACCATCCACCACACCTTTCACCGGCCGACAGGTTGCATTCACGGATCCACATAATTCTGGGATCAGAGAGGATTCCCAATATCAATAAATAATAAATAAAGCAGTGGGGGCAACGACATGGCAAATGAAACACTAAAATTTTCTACTGCATTTCGTAACATATTAACAGGTGTGAGACCTCCGGGCCCTCGTCTGCTCGCTCCAGCGTAAGGCTAATATACCCTCCCTCATCACCATCGCGCCCTCCTACCGTCAAGCAAATCCCTCCCTGGCTACCACACTTTCCCTCACCACCACCACACCCTCCTTCCCTAGCCATCATACACTCCCTCACCACTATTCATGCTTTGCTATCCTGTTTCTACCATTAATATACTGTGTGTGTGTGTGTGTGTGTGTGCGTGTGTGGTGTGTGTGTGTCTGTGTATTTTTTCTCAGATAATCTCGTTCTGGACAGTCAGGTCACCTGTTATCTGTTCTTTCCACGTACAACCACTCCCTCCCTCCCTGGCTACCAAGCCCTCCCTTAACAGAACCACTCTCTGACCGGCGGAATGGCATTGTTCAGCGGCTCCAACCATCTTCCCATACTGCCAGCACAACTTTTACGCTCAACAACAAAATTTTGTCACGATAATATATCAGCCTAGCTGCCATCAAATTCTATCCTGTCAAGAAAATGCATGAATTATTGAGAACTGTGTACAAAAGTTAGATGCCGTGCATCAGATAACTTCCTTGGCGCGTCTGCAACTGTGCATGGGAGCTAGTTGTCGCGTGTCTGTTAACTTCCTTGGCGTGTGTGCAGACAAGACAGGATAGCCTTTTTATAGCATAGACGTATGAAGGTTAGTTTGGCCGGGCGTCTGGCAACTTCCTCGGCTTGCATGCAGGCAGACAGACATGCAGAGTCGCCTTTCTACTGCAAAGACTGTATGGGTGAGCATCTCAGATGATTACAATACCCAATAATACATAATATCAAAACCTCGCTCAGGCAGTCAAAATCGTCTTGCAGTATAAAAAGCGACTGGTGTCGTGACGCCTCACCGATCGGGAAGCGAACCCGCTTTTGGGGCCCTTGCATTTCATGATGGGATGGAATGCACTCCATGTGGGACCCAGGTGAGGGTTGGTCGGCGTCCCTGCCCACCCCAGACACCGGGTCGGTACGCCCAAGCAGGGTGTGCTCCAGAGTGACAGACACATACACACACTCTCTCTCTCTCTCTCTCTCTCTCTCTCTCTCTCTCTCTCTGTGGTACACACCACAGATGAAGCCTTAAACCGCTACCTGCGTAATATTTGGAGAGGCTTCGCTGGCTGCCGCACCGTATGGCTTCATTACCCTGATTTGGACAGACACCCTTACTAAGAATACTACACATGGTGCATAATACCACCACCCCCACACCACGTGGTGCTAACACCACCACATTTCATACCACATGCTACTCATACCACTACACATATGCTAGTTTGTGTGTGTGTGTGTGTGTGTGTGTGTGTGTGTGTGTGTGTGTGTGTGCAAACAAGCAAAGATATAGCAAACATATACAAGGCTAAGAAGACGAGGCAACGCGAGAGTAAAACTCGCCCCCCGTAAAACTCAAAATAGTAACCACAAATAGCAATCATATGCTATTAATACCATCACATTCCTGCCACATGCAATTGACACCACCACAATCACACGACATGCTAATAACGTCACCGCATTCACGTCCCCATGTTACTAACGTCAGTACATTCACACCGTATAATACTATCATTACCACATTGACACCTCAATGCTACTAACACCATCATATTCGTATGCAGTTGTACCAACACCTCCAAATTAATAGATGTTACTAATACCACCAAATTCGTACCAAATAATACCTTCATCACCGTATCAACATCCAATGACACTAACGCTACCATGTTCACATCCAATGAAAACTAATACCACCACACTCACATCACTAGCTTATAATACCACCAAATCTAGACCACAGAGTAAGAACATCCACTCCCACACATCATGATATTACCGGAATAAATACAGGCACGACAGAGTCATCGGACTCACGTGTGTACGGGACTGGCACCTATACAGCATGTCAGAGTAGAGAGGAAGGATGTGGTGGATACGTAAGCCTGGGGTAGTAGACCTCAGAAACCATCGTGAGGTAAGCTAAGGTCCTAGACCGAGATGTGGAGACAGAAGACCTCAAAAACCATCGTTACGGTAAACTAAGGTCCTAGACCGAGCTGTGGAGACATAAGACCTCCAGTACCATCGTAAGGTAAACTACGGTCCTAGACCAAGCTGTGGAGATATAAGACCTCCAGCACCATCGTAAGGTAAGCTAAGGTGCCAGATCGAGCTGAGGGGAGAGAGGACCTCCGAAAACATAGTAAGGTATAACGTGAGGTAAGGAATGGTCCCAGATCACGACGCTGGGATGGAAGAATATCGAAGCCAACGTCCACCTGGTGTAAAACTACCTTAATAAATAGACCAACTCGATTTTGGAGACCGAGATTCTCTCATCACATCACGGTCTATGACCAGAACGCCTGCGCCGTCAATTCTCTGATCAGCCGGGCAATTTGAGGCAGCAGCCCGCAAAGCTTAAGATGACCCACTGTGGCCCGGCTAACCAGATTCATCTCCTGGAGTTTATTTTTCCGCCTGTTGGTCAACCGCGCTTCCAGTATTTAGAGAGAAAGCGTGTGGACGGATGAGACAGACATCCTAATGCAACGACGCTGGAGTAATGAGAAAGACGCAAATTGGACGGAGAAAAATGTTGGGTTCCCAGGAGAGAAAAATTACTCAGAAAGTCGTTGAGGAACTGAAGAAGACGTTGAAGTAATGAGAAAGAATGCGTAGGACTCGGAACTACACTGTGGTCCTGAGAAAAATGGTAAGTAATGAGAAAGAATAAGGAGGACTTTATGAATACACACTGGGGCAGCCTTGAAAAGTTTTGGGGAGTACGAAAGAACAAGGACTCAAAATATACCCGGGTCATGAGGTATACGTGAGAGAGAGAGAGAGAGAGAGAGAGAGAGAGAGAGAGAGAGAGAGAGAGAGAGAATGTGTAAGTCTGGAAGGAGCCGTCACTTCTAGCAGCTTGAAGACGGGAGTTTGTATCAGTAATCACATTTGTATCTGGGGGATGAGAGACGCAAGACTGCCGCTGGCTGGCTGGCTCCACCAGGCGTCCTCACCAGCGCCAGCAGAGTGCTTCCGGGTGCCGGATTACCCGGCAATGTCCTGTGGCGGAGAGGAGGAGCCCTGCAGGAGCCGGCGATACGACTGAGAGTCGCCTGGTGCCTACTGCCGCCCGCCTAAGTCCCAACAAATGCGGCGAGGATTACTGTAGTTGTGTGTTTTCGCAAATCAGCTCTCTACCGGGAAAGATGGCTCTCACTATCTCTCTAAAGTCAAGAGATATCCCCACGGCTCTTACTCAACCGTACGCTATCAGCGTCGGCGAACTGACCGTATATAACGCATTATCAAGATTTAAAAAGAAATAAAAAAAAAAACTACGCACCAGCTTCCTCGTTCAGCCGGAAGACCGTCTCGTGCTGACACGGTCCAGAAGGAATCGGCGCGCCGATTTACTCCGACGAAATCGGGAACGTCCCGGCATTTCTGCGGCTTTGGCACTACCGCAGGGACACCAAGAAATTTTTAGGCTTCCTCCGTTTGCTAATCCTGGCTCACGTGACGCCCACCCCCCCCCCCTTTCCGGGTCCGTGTCTTAAAGCAAGCAAACGAGCTCTTGTCTCTAGAGCTGTACGCGTAATGCTTCTCACGCCACGACCGAACCTATGAAAAAAAAAAAACGTCGCTGAAGAGCGTATCTTCTGCAAAGGTCTTTCTTACCTCCCGGTGGGTACCAAATGGACCGCGATACATTTAAAGATAATACCGACGCCTGCAGGAGACGGGAGGAGGGGGGAGGTGGGTTACCACCGGCGCCTGGAATGAACAAATACGTTGCTGAACAGCGCTTTAAAACCTCAGTAAGGTGGTGGCTAACGACCTCAAGGCCTGCACGAGTCCTCAGGAGAACGCTGCAGATAAGCATGTGCAGTCGCTCGAGGCCTCACTAAGTTCTCGCCGTAAAACCCAACAAATATAAACCATGCAAGTCTGTTTTTGTTTTTGGCAGCATAGCAACTTCAGCACTGGGAATGTTTTGTCTCTGTCATCTTTTAGAGAGACGTGAGGAGGAACCTCTCCCTCCTGCTGCTTCCTGCTTCCTCCACAGCCAAGTCCGGCCTTGCCTTTCCGAACCTTCCTGACGCTTGCTTGCTTGCTTTCTCTCCAGCGTCGCACCACATCCGAGCATTACTCATCTCTCTCTCTCTCTCTCTCTCTTCTCTCTCTCTTTCAAATAACAAAGTAAGAGTGAAGATAAATGAAGAGGGATAACTAGTCCCCAGGAGGCAACTCCCCCTTTTTTTATAGCCGGCTGTTAGCAGTCACCCTTCTGATCCAGCCTATATTTAAAGCTCCCCGGAGTGTTGGTGTTTATGACCTCACTTGGCAACTTAACTCATTCGTCTGGGGTGTCGGGCGGGATATATTAGCGGGCCGCCTTGCGTGAGATGCCTGGCGTGAGAGTGACGCCAGGTCAGCTAATCGCACCACGAGATGTTAAAATTTGGCCATGAAGAGGAAATGTGTGTATATATATATATATATATATATATATATATATATATATAAAACGCACGAAGAACCATTTCTGACCATAATGCCTACTAACCTCACGTGAGATCAGCTCAAATTTTATCCAGACGGCGTATGAGTTCAAGAACTCTAACGGGCAAGACAAAATGGCACAGAACATGTGTCCGACCTAAAATAGTTTGTCATGATGATGTTCAACACAAGGGCGCCTCATGGGGTTAGGGGCGCATCACTCGTTCTCAATGTCCATACTTTAAGCGCCAGTCCACCACCCACCTCAACTCTCCTCATTACCCAACAGGTGGGCACCAGTCCCACTTGCCCCTCGCTACCTTTTGGTTTCGTCAACACCCGCATCCTAGCCACTACGCCTGGAAAAGACCAACGCAGACGAATGCCCCAGCGCAGCAGCCTTGAAGGAAGAGCCAGGACTCGAGAGGTGAGTTGGGGGCCCCCAAATTTACGAAGCCTCACTAAGTAAAAACAATCATCTCTAGGAGCGGTGGGAGGGGATATTTCTTATCCCGAAAAAGATCAAGAAAACTAATCCAAGTATCGTGGGGGAAGAGAGCATTAAAGGGGAAAGTTGAAGGGCCAAAGGAGAAGTTGTTGGGGGAACAATGGTGTCTGGTGCTGGCGGCTGGTCCAGGCAACAACGACAGCTTTGACTCTGGCCTACCGACTATTGCGGGGAAATGAAGACCTCCGAAAATAACGGGAGGTATACGAAATAAGATGCTACTCTCCCTCATTCAACATATATATATATATATATATATATATATATATATATATATATATATATATATATATACGGTTTAATTTTTTCCACTATATAAACATGGCATGATGAATGAAGGAGATCCTAAATCCATCTCAGATCGAGAAAAAAGATAAATAAATATAAGATAAAAAATATAAAAATATATCTCAAAAAAAGAAAATATAAATATCAAAGAATGAGATTCAAATATACATGCAAATAATCATTAATCATGGCGGCTGGTTCACTGTAATTCCATCCATTATTAATCATCTTGGGAACGAAACTCACCAGCCCCCCCACCCTGTACACAGCCTGCCCCGCCCCATATATATAACCGTACACACGACAATTAATATGATCTACTACACGCACACACATACATTTAATAAAACGGATACTTTATTACTGTAATTACGTCGCCGCAAACACTAATAAATTCCCAGTGGTAGCATTTCCTCACACCCTACCACTACCACGAAAAGAAAATGTCTGGTAATTACGAAGGCGAAAATATGGCGAAATACGCGACGCCCGCCGCTCTCTTCAAATTATTTTCGCGGCTATTTTCCCGAAGATAATGCCGTGTCGCCGCCTGCCTGGAATAATCTTCCTAACATAAATAATTCGCGGGAAACGTGATCCCTCTCAAGTCTTAAGTTTACTAAGTAACGACAAGCAAGAACGTCATCCAATATCATCCGCTAAACCAACCATTAAAAAAAAAATTAAAATAAAAAACACCAACGGCTGGCCCCAGGCTTCTGAAAACAGTCTAATGGATCACAGGTGCTAAAAACCCTCGGGCAGGTGTAATCCTTGCAAGGTCAACCACCATAAATACCATCTAAATTCACGTTGCAATCCTTGCATTCCTTACGCATACATTATTACCATGGTTTCGGTGGTCTTTATTATATATATATATATATATATATATATATATATATATATATATATATATATATATATATATACTCAAGCCTATGCCAGGTACCCATTTCATCGACAAGCCTCATGAGGATGAACAGCTGGGCGGACTGTGGACCGCCTGCCGCGGCAAGGATTCGAACCCATGCGGCCTGGACACCAGGCGACGGCCCGCGCATGCATTATGGGTCAGCGACGCTCATCGTTCGGTCTCGGACTTTACCAGTACCTTACGATGATTTTTGGAGGTCATCTAACTCCACGACTCAGTGAAGATCAAGCTGCCGTGTTGCTGTCATAGGCCGTGGCCTTGGGAGTCCACGTACGGCCAGACGATCTAACGAGAACCAAGAGGACGACGAACCGATACAGATATCACAAACGTTCCTTAACTTCTTCCATTTCCTCCGCAGCTTCGCGATTTTCCCTTCGTTACCACTAACGACGAAGCGCGCGCCGGTGAATCACGTCACAAGCCTATTGTCACAGTTGGCGTACCGTGCCAATACCTACCCTGAATCGACGCTACCGTTCGCGTTAGCCGCTCCCCTTTGGGCCCGCATGTCACTCCCAAGCCGAGCTCAACATCAGCAGTTCTCGGCTGGACACACACACACACACACACACCAGCTGGGTATGGTTTAACATCAATAAACACTGCGAATACTTAAATTCAACACAGATATCCAATTTAATCTCGCGTGCCTACACCGTGAAATATTCATATTATGGTCGTAAACGTTTCGATTCAATGGGGTTGTATCAAAATAACTAAATCTACATAACCAAACAGGACTCTGTTGACCACATTTGGTCCTTGAAATAATACCTTCATCGAGTCGGGAGCATTCAAAAACATGCGTCAACATTAAGAATACAACACACTTAACATTTCGCCCGTTAATGGCAACTCCTAAATCAAATAATAAAAATTTATATATATATATATATATATATATATATATATATATATATATATATATATATATAAAGCGCAGGAAGGGTAGGGCCGGAGAGAGCCACCAGCTAAATTATTCGTGAACTGGGGTGGGGGGGGTGCGAGGGAGGGGAGGGACAAGAGCACCCGACTCTCCTCGCCTCACCTGACCTTTGACCTCTACCGCACCAGCTACAGGTCACCACACCGTACAGCCGCATAGGAGGAAGAGGAGGAGGATGAGGTGGTGGTTGAGAAGGGGGTGGGGTGGGTGGGGGGGTGGAACAGTAGGTTGCAGCCATTTTGACACAGGACTGAGGACCGTCACCATCTGGACTACAAAGGACACCAACAGCAGGCTAAAAACCATCGACATCTATTCCTGTTTTGCCGTTAGTTCCTGTTGTCCGGAGGCCGCCAACGTATGCATGAGTGCTTTGGTGAAGTCTTCGGCGGGTGAGCAGCATTCTTGTACACAACTTCATTCTTAAAGGGTCTTCTTGGTGGGGTCGAGTTCATGATATCGTTTACGGTATTACGACCTGTGACGCAAGACGAGGCAAAAATGCTTGTGGCCAAATCCACGAGAGAAAATTACGCTACGCTGTGAGGAACCAACGACAGAGAGTAATGGGAGATAAACTAACCGAAGACAGAGATAGCACAAGACCTCCCTGCCCATGTCGATGGTTCCCACCTGCTGAAGAAACAGACATTCTTCTTCTATCTAATCAAAGATAAGCTTCACTCTGGAAATAATCGTAAGTCTTTTCACAGTTGGGTCGAGTACTGCTGCTTTTGGCGTCTGTGACGTAAGCAGGGAGGAGTGCTGTTCATGACAGACGTTGACAGTAGAATAACATCCGGTTCTGCAGATATTCATACGGGTATCCGGGAACTCTCATAGAGGACGCATCCTGGACGTTTAAAGGCTGCTGAAATTCCGTGCGGAGTGATGGTGGACGGGGGAAAACTCCAGGAGAGAGCTGGGATCCTTGAGGATGGACGATATAGATGGATGCCTCTGGCCAGCGCTCACGGCAACAGCCGAAGACTCACGGTGTGTCAGCAGACGAGACGAGAGACCCGCCACGTCCACCTGAAGTGGGTACGTTCCGTCAAAACAGAAAAAGATACAAACAAAAATAATAAGGCAAGATAAGATCTGCCTTTCAATGAGTTGCGAGAGTCTGTCTTTAAACAAACATCAAGTTATAAACTGCTCAAAAAAGCAACAAAAGTCTGTATTTAAAGAAAAAGAGTTATAAAAGAATTCACGACGTGGTCATTTGTGGGTATATATGGACTCGAGGGTTGGGCTTTGGGAGACTTGGCGGAGAGCCATCTTATTCATGCCACTGATTGTGATCTAATGACAAGAAATCATCTGTATATTTCAGCAGTTAATGCGCGCGCGCGCGCGCGCGCGCACACACACACACACACACACACACACACACACAAGAGAAGGAACAGAGAAGGCCAGTGAGGATTTTCCCTCTAAGGCT